>CAJNJA010007825.1:3716-15872 GCA_905231915.1 Symbiodinium necroappetens
GGTGCTGGTGCTGGTGCTGCTGATCGCGGTGGTGGTGGTGGTGGTGGAGGCGGCAGCGGCGGCGGTGGTGGTGGTTGCTGGGTGGTGGGTGGTGGATGGTGGTGGTGGTCTTGGTGGGTGGTGGTGGTGGTGGTGGTGGCGGTGGTGGTGGCGGCGGTGGTGGTGGTGGTGGTGGCGGCGGTGGCAGTGGCGGTGGTGGTGGTGGCGGTGGTGGTGGTGGTGGTGGTGGTGTTTGTTTTGGTGATGCTTATGGGCGTGTTGCTGATGGTGATTGTTTAGCAGCAGAACGAACTCTTAGTAGATACCGCGGCTTGAAACAGGAGTCCAACACATATCACATATCCATTCTCCCCTTCCTGGCCAGCATGTTTTTAATACCCTCATCAAACTCTAAAGCAGTCACCAGGAACTACATAGTACACCCAGCGAAGCCCAGGCCAACTGTGCTTCCGGAGACGCGAGCCTTGGCTGTGCTTGTCCTGCAGACGTAGGCTTCACAAGTTCGTGAGGTATGGTGAACGTTATGGTCTGGCATTGCAGGACTTGGGAATTGCTGGGAGGTTTCTGATTTCTGGTCTTAGGATTCAGACGGGCTGAGGCTTTGATTAGGGTTTAGCATTTTAGGGCTGAGTTTACCAGCTCGGGTTCGATCACCTCTGCATTCGATCTGTGCAGATTTTGCCGCCTTTGCAGTAGGAGTATGGATGCTGTATGGGCTTAGGACGGCTCGCCAGTTCTGTGCTTCTGGGGCGCGGATTTGAAGTTTTTCCTGTTTGCGATCGCCCTCAAACTCAAGGTTGTGCCCAAGTTACTATGCGGGCCTTAACAACTAGAGTGTGCCATGTGACAATCTGACCATAATTATCAGGAGCTTCGAAGAATAGTACTGGTAATCCGATAACTATTCGGGCTTCTATACTCCTCGGAGGTTCCATTGTTCGTCCCGCAGCGCTCTCTGGCACGGAGGTGTGGTGAAGTCCAACTGAAACGTTTATACAGTGTGATCGTACTATGCTATGAGAATCGAATCTAAACACATAGCAATTGTATATGCTATCCTCGTCGCACCTAGTCTACCTAACCAAACATTCCCACAAGCCCCCAATTTTACATGTGCTGGACGTGTAAGCCAGAGTGGGGCTGCCTGCCTAAACCCATAAACTATAAACCCCTAAACCCTAAACCCCTAAACCCCTAAACCCTAAACCCCTAAACCCCAAAACCTGCCTGCCCAGGATTCCTCACCCTGGCTTTCAACAGCCTACTCTCGGCTGCGCCATGCCAGGCCGCGCTGGCAAAGGCCGGGACCCACACAGGGTCCCAACTACTCCTGGTTATAGATGTATGGCCTTTTTTGGTACCAGAAAACCCATGAATAAGGATTAGTTGGACCCTTTAGGGGGAGTGTCCAGGGCAGTGCCTGCCTGAATAGTCTGGCCGTCTCTAGATTGTCGTGACACTGCCGAAGTTGGAGTGGGTGAGGTTAGGAGGCGAAGATCGCCTGCCGTTATCGGAAATCTAGTCATGATCTCGCATCCCCGTGGCTTTGGCAGGTGCGTGTGAAGCTGCTCACGCTTGACTGTTCCTTGGCCTGAACTCAAATCAAAACGGTTTCTGTCGGCCCCGATGCAGGTTTCGGCCGAGTGCCTTAACCCTTTCCTTTCATCTTGTAAACACGCTTCAGGCAGATGCAGCATATTTTGGCATCATTATAGTGCGGGAGATACTTCCTTTGCTTGCCTGCTGTTTGTGTCTGCACCGAAAAGTAAGCCTGATGCCCCCGAGCCCTTGCAGACATCTTCAACCCGTGGGGCAGAAGACCGAAGTTGTGAGTTCCCCAACTCCGAAGCCCTAAGAGGTCACACGTTAGCAGAGGTTTCCGGAAGCCAGGATTGTGGGGAATGGGCTCTTAATAAACGTCTGCCAGCAAAAGTCAAGACAGTGCAGATATTGAAACTTAGGGCGTCGCAGGCTCCTGAATGTCATTCTCAGAGGCATATCTGCACGGTCTTGACTTCTGCTGGCAGGCCTGGGTTCAGGGCCCATGTTTCAGACAAAGTTGGTGGCACTAGAATGAAATCAACCGTCCCTCCGGCCCACACCCCTTTCCAAAGTAAAGCCCTGTCCTTTGAAGCGCCTAGAACCCACTGGAAGAAAAGCATCCAAAACGGAAAACCTGCAGAACAGCGCCTGGTAACTTAGGGTCGTGTATGGCTGTAAAAGTCAGAGGCCCAAGATACTTAGGCGAGGTGTCTCGGCCATGGCGTCGGATCATGGCTTAGCACGGGAAAACTACAGTGTAAATCCCGCCATGTCCTGGAGAGTGTGATCAGGTCCGAGGTGGAAGCATCTTGAACTTTCTTGCTGCCGCCTTGTTCCCGAGGTATCTTTGAGGGAGGACCTCAAGCAGTAGCAGGGCGACGGGGTGCCCGAAAACGCGTCGGAGAGATTCGTGTCCACGCGCGAGCTCGGAGGGGTTGATGCGTTTGTGCGATGCCTTCACAAGGGCCCTCTGGGAAGCTCAGTGACCCTCCATCAGGGGTCTCACAGGGCATGTAGGCGCCTGGCTACAGATTCCTCAACATCCCCAACACTGCAAGGCTTCATGCTGTCCGCATTGAGAAGCCTCTCTACGATAAACCCCAGCGTCCTTCAGCTTAGGGACACAAGGCATCGATGTATAGACCCTCAGCCCTAGTTTGGTATTAGTCATGCGCACTGGAGCACTGAAACCCGAAACCCCTAATTAAACGCCTCAGCCCCTACGCACAAATGCTTTGAACCCTCCAAGCCCTCACTACTTTCCTTGCATCTCCTGGAAGAAAGCACACATCAGAAGCATCCTCGGAGCCAACGCTGCACCCCGATCTAGAGGTACAGTTCAGGATTTGGGGGAGTAGGAATCGTTAGAATCAGTATCCCCCGCATAGTCCCCCAAAGACCTTTTCAAAGTAATTACTAAGGCTACTAAGGCGTTTAAGTACGTTGGCCTTCAACTCCTTATGTAGCGACCTTCATCCCTCAACCCAAGACCCTGTAACAAACCCTAAACCCAGTCAGGTACCGAGCTTAGCCGGCTAAATGTGCTGCCAGAACTGCGGTTAGATGGGACGCATCTGAGCCTTGGCTTTCGCAAGGGTTCAGGGCGGTTGCGGTTTGGGCCTTGGGTTTAGGGTTTAGGGTTTCAAAAGGAGGCCTTGGTTTAGTGTTCAGGTCTTAGGGCCTTGGTTTAGTCTTGAGTTTCAAGGGTGAAGGTCGGGTAGGGCTTAGAACCTGCCTTGTTTAGGGCTCCTCATTGTGATTTCGGTAGTTGTTTGGGGTCCATGTAGTTTCAGCTTAAAGTTGAGACGTTTGTACAACTATAATATAATATTTGCCTGTTGGATTGCCAGCAAACCCTATAAACCATAAACCCTAAACCCTAAGACCTAAACCCTAAAACTAAAACCTAAACCATAAACCCTAAACCCAAGCTCGTATCCTAAGCCGTCAGTCAGAGTATCAAAAGCAGGCCAGGACCTGGCTCAAGGTTCAACTGAGGAATCGTAACCCGGACTTTTGAATATCCCTTAATGTGGGGAATATAGCTTAAATCAGATCCGGGATGCTATAACCTATACTTATATATATATATAATACATATATATATATATGTATGTGGTATATTGGGAAGGTCTGGGAATACTATGGCTACTATGGGCCCACAGAAGAGGAACGAGCACGGGCATTGGGGGCCGATCTTCCCAATACGACCCAGGGTACAGGTCTCAAGAGTTTAGGGTTTAGGGTTTGAGAGTTTGGGGTTTAGGTTTTAGGGCATTTTAGGGTTTAAGAGTTTAGGGTTTAGGGTTTATATGATCATGGTCAGGTGCTTGTTTGTGGCTCATACAGCAGGATCTGGTTCCTTGCAGACCTCGGGTAGCTTGTGCTTTGTTGCGGTTGTCAGCCCACATTCTCCCCACACCCCATTTTCAAGTTACATTCGCTCTATCCGTATATATATATGTATATGTGTGTGTTTGTGTAAACATATATATATATATATAGAGATATAGAGACAGAGAGAGAGAGAGAGAGAGAGAGAGAGGGAGAGAGAGAGCGAGAGACTGAGAGTACCTTTTCTGGGCTGAATTTATGTGTACTCATGTGGTGTACATGTGATTACACAGAGAGAGAGAGAGAGAGAGAGAGAGAGAGAGACAGAGAGCCCAAAGTCCTACACCGCCAGTCCCACCCTGCAGTGGGGGCCCATCCTTTCTAAATAAGACTCTAAATAAGACACTAGGTGGGAGGCAGAAAAACCCGACAAAAAAAGCACGCGGCCAAAAGCACTGGCACTCTGAGGAACATTGAGGAACCCTTTCAATGTTTAGGGTTTCGGGCTGGAGTTTAGGGTTTAAGCTTTGTAGCAGAAAGGGTTTAGGGTGTAGGGCAAACAGAGAGACCTCGTTCAAAAGGGTGTAGGGCAAACACGGCGACGGGCAATAGCTGCCTGAGGAATCCTTCCTATGTCCAAACTCATCTGGCCCCGGCGATGCAGCGAACGCTGGAGACATGAGCCTTTGAGGGCCTTCATCTTGAAGAACTTTAGGGTTTATATAGGGTTTACTGTAGGGGTTCATATAGGGTTTAGTGGTTTATATAGCCGTTCAGCTTGAGGGTTTCAGCCTGAGAGCTGGCGACGAGAATATCGCCATGTCGTGTCTGCTACTGGCATCAGCTGTTTAGGCCGTTCGGCCTTCATGAGACCTTCGATGGTCGCCGGTCGACACCGAAGATTTGTTGACAAAGGTCGTGTTAGCGACGTGCGATGGGATCAAAAGTCTCTCGAGCCTGCCCGCAGTTTGTCCGTGGCCAACCAAATCCTAGCACTTTCTCACAGTGTACATGCCTAGACACGTGTAGAAGGCACGCTGCAAAGACATCCAGACCCTTCTGAGCACATAAGCACACAGATACATATTAGTATGTAAAGGAATCTATCATTGACTTGCCTGACAGAAAAGACCAATTCAAGTCCTTGGAAGTTGGGAGCAAGCTTTACGTTTTGGGGTTTACCCTCTGTCTTCTCCTGTGAGTCTAGCTCTTCTTGTTGACTTTCTCCTGGTTTCATGCAGGTCGGTTTCTTCCCCCACAATCAGGTCCTTTCTCACTTTGACAATCGAAGAGAACTGGAAACAAGAAGTCGACTGAAGGAAGGCTCCAGGTCGCGGCCCAAGCAGATGATTACCACGGATTGAAACCTGCCCCATCTTGTTGAGAACCGCCAGCACCTGTCGCGTTCATGAAGCACCTTGACCCTCATTCACCTTCCAAGCCTTGTTCGATCCCTTTCGTTAGACCAGCTCGGGTTTGGTAGCCGCTATATGATAAATGCTGCCGCGCACTTTGTTGCGGCAGGCTGCCCTGAACGCCGCAGCCGCGTGGAAAGGACTACGGCTTTGGTCTGTGGTTTACCGTCCAGCCTCTATTGACCATGAAGCAGCATAAGTGCTTTATCCGCCGATCATTCTTCATTCGCTGTGTTTTGAGGCTGTTCGTCAAAAGCTAAGTTAAAACTCTACGGCGAGTGCCTGGTCGCCCCAGGTGGCCAAGGTAGCGATTCCCTCAAGCCGCTGAAGCAAAACACGCTCTTAACCCGAAGCTGCGAATGAGACTCATGTTGTGCGAGGACGCCAGATTCCCCAGCGAGAGACGGTGCTCTCCGGCCCCCAAGCAGCATTCAAGCCAGTAGCAAGGCAGCAGGTATGCACATATGTACGTATGTACATATACATATACATATACATATATATATATACATATATGTGTGTCTCTGTCTCTCTCTCTCTCTATATATATATATAGACAGACAGAGAGAGAGAGAGAGAGAGAGAGAGAGAGAGAGAGAGAGAGACAGAGGGATGCAGAGCTAAGAGGTCGCTTACTTGTCTCGTAGGCTTCAGCACTCGCATGTTTTCCTGCACCGCTCCTACCCGCACCTACATGGAGCTATCCCACGTCTTTGACTTGAACTCTTTTACCTTAGCTGTATAAGCGGTCGTTCGCTCTCCTTGCACTCATGCAGGCCACAAAATAGGCAGTTTCGCGAGCTTTGAGGCCACCGGACGACGCAGAGCCCTGTGTGGCTTACTTCGATGCATTCGCCCAGCAGGTCAGATCCGCAATTGTTGAGTTGTCAAAGTGGGTGAGGGTTGAGGTGCCGCTTTTCGGGGCATGATCGTGGAGCACAAAAGCAAAAGCAGCAGGGTGAGGTAGCCAAGCGACACCTTCGAGAATGGGTTCAGGCCTGCTAGAGTTGTACTTGTGGTGATTGCAGTGGAAACCACGAGACGAACTGCCCACTGGGCTCTTGAAGTTGCTTTACTCAACCTTAATTAGTCGGGAACCACACAGCACGAACTGAATGCCAGAACATAGCTCTTTGCCTTTGTCAACAGCTGGTCTGCGCTGCGTACCGTTCATACGGTGTCTCAGATTGGTCTTGTTTAAGGCATCCTTACCCCAAACCTCTAAACCCAAAAGCAACCTCAAGCCCTGAATGCTCAAGCTAAGCTTGTGTCGATGACTCTCGGTATAGGTCGATAGAAGACAACGGGGAAGAGTCGCCCAAACAAGCTAGCAAAAGCGCCTAGAAGCTTGGACACTTCTATGAACGCCCGCCTATCACCCTTTCCGCCTTATACACCGCCACAGAATGCAATAATAATTCAGCAAACACAGGAACCCGCTTCTCCGCAGGCGAGAGGGCCAGGAACCAACCAACATGCGGCCACGGACGCCGTCGAAGACCTTTCCGAAGCGAGGCCAGTTGGGCCGTTAAGGGACTTAATTAGCAACTAGGGCCATTGTCTATTAAGGTTCTTCGTCACAACCTGACGCACTAAGTCCCATGATCCTCCAAGTAGGGCTTCTGGATTGAATGGTTTAGGGTGCAAGGGCTCACGGGCTTTAAGGCTTTAGAGGTCCCAAATTTCTAAGGCCTCGCTGAACGTCCGGCTAAGCTGGCCAGTTTCCATTTCTTGTAGTCAGTCCCTTGACTTAACGAAGCGGACCCCCGCTGCGTGGTTGTATGGGTTGGTTTCTGGAGCTTTGGGACCGCGGCTGCTAGAGGTTTCGCAGCTTGCGGGATGTAAGCTTTTTAGGAGACGGAAGGCTTCGAAGCCGAGGCTTTCTGGGTGTACGGATTTAGGGTTTGAGATTTAAGGGCAGCACGGTTTCGGATTCGAGGAGTTGCTATCGAGTATGTAGGATAAAATATAGAAGCTCGGATAAATCAATAATGCTATGCCCTCGGGTTCCTGAATAAACGTATACTATGATAGATAGCCCCATAGCTGTGGTACACCCCCCCCGCCACAATATATACCCCTTGTAGGAACCAAGCAGGACCCCTTCAAGAAACCTTATTCCAATTACTTATTAAAACCCCTACACTACGGTTGATGGTATAAATCCTGCATTACCCATAATAAGGAATAGACCATAATTCCCATAGTTTAGGGTCCTTAAGGTCATGCAGGATTTCTTGGATCAACAGTATCTGTGCCTCAGAGCGGGGCAGTTTATACCGCAGGCCGAAACGGCTCTAGGATTGCTTGTTAAGGCAGGATGCTAGGGTTTCTATGGGGTTCAGGGCTTAGGGTCCGGAGTCTGCATGGGGTCTAGAAGTCGAGGGCTTAGGGTCTAGGGTTTAGGGTTGAAGCAGGGGTACCCGGCAGTTGCAATAGGCCTGGACGCAGAAGGGTTGAAGCATAGCTATGCTTGTTGCACCAGGCGGTGATAGTACCATAAAGGTCTTACTACCATGAAGATTCATTGGCAGAGGCTGCTAAGGAACTCAAGAGAGCAACCCCAGGGCGTGTGCACCTCAGCCTTTGCTCTGAGATCCCAAGCGGAGACCAACTTGCTTTAGCGAATTGTCGGTGGAAGAAGCAAAAAGCAGATGAGCCCTAACTTTAGCAGCCCCGTAAAGAAACTGTGAGACAGCCCTATAACTCGCCCAGTAAGCCCCCATATCAGAAAACCTTGTAAAGATGCACGTATACCTGCTGTAGGAGACGACTCCGTGAGCATCAGAAGTCACTTGGCAATATTTCTCCACGGCGGCCTGCACGTTTGTCGAACAGCATGTCGGATTTCCAGGTTCAAGTTTCTGGAGATGTTGCGGAGATCGGATCGCCGTCCGGAAACCAGACCCCCCCAAACCGGATTGCGGGCTTGTGAATTTGTTTTGCGGCGCTCGTAACTCAGCATATGTCACACAAGATTGTCAGATATTGCAGGGTTCTACCCAAAAAATATTGGTACGCGCTGCGGCTGGCTTTGCCAAGTACCGCAATGAGCCCTTCAGTTTCGCCTTCCTCAAGGACGGCTTCAGCTCTACTTTGGATCCTAAGACCACATGCTTGCTCGGGCCTGCGGGAACCAAAAAACACGGCTAAACTCTATCCACCTATGAAAACAAGCTTTTTCCGGC
Source organism: Symbiodinium necroappetens (assembly GCA_905231915.1). Taxonomy (NCBI): domain Eukaryota; class Dinophyceae; order Suessiales; family Symbiodiniaceae; genus Symbiodinium; species Symbiodinium necroappetens. The sequence continues at coordinate 12,196 of CAJNJA010007825.1, forward strand.
TACGAGCTCCGATGCCTTTTCCTGAGCCCTGCCACGTGGGTCTCAAATCTTGCAAGCAGGAGGCAAACCTACGCCTAAACGCTGAATCCGTGCCTCAGACCGAAAAAAATCAAGGCCCTAGCCCCCCATAAATCCTACATCCCCCAATCTCCTCCGTCCATTCCCTTCCACCCAGGTACGACCGCTAGCAGCCAAGGAGCTATCCGTTGCGTTCAGCTTTCAGGATGCTGGTAGTTCCGTTTCCTTATCTGGAGCAACAGCCCAAGCTCACTATGTCACTATGTATGGCTTCACTCGCGGCAAAGACTTGTTGCATTTTCTCTTCTTACGGCTCAGGAGTATAAATACTAATGATGGATAGAATCCTGCATCATGCTAGGTAGCCTAAGGCCTAGCTGACGGAATGATGAGGCCCGCCTGCTGATGGAGACTGCAGAGCTTATTTTGTCAACGCATTCTCTATGGAACCGCTCATCCCCGAAGACTTACTGGGCTATAGGCTGGAACGCAAGGGGTTCGAATTCCGCTCTTTTCCCAAGGTGTCCCAGAGACATTTAGGAATCTCGCTTCCACCGACTCAGGCTGCCCTGCTTATATATACAATATGTAAATGTCTCTGTTGTGGCATTTGAGTGCTGCTGCGACGTTTGTGCCTAAATTTTCCATGTGATATGTGGCTAGCCAGTCGAATCCCTAATCGATACCCAACCGATATACCCACCAGATCTTTGTATGAGCCACTGCCCCATCTGACAGAATCCTCTTTGTTACAGTTGGTCTCACTACTATTGTAGTGAGATCACGACCATACCGTGACCAATATTACAATGGCTGCTTCTGCACTTTTGCCTTACTCGTACTACTACGATGATGAATCTGATCAGAGCAAAGCGATACCCTACAGGAAAAGTCGACCAGATCCTTGCAAAGCGATAGGACCGGCCAACTCATCCTGGTTCAGGCCTGAAACAATAGGTTTTGACAAACGCTGAAAACTATCTGCAGGTATATATATATATACAGATGAGATAGATAGATATGTGTATATAGACAGAGAGAGAGAGAGAGAGATATATATATATATATATCTATATATATATATAGGTACGTAGGTAAATATATAAACAATCCAGGTACGAGATTAATTTCAACAGAGGTAAGACGGGTTAGGGCTTTGGGAGCTGTTCCTGCGCTGAAGCTTAAACATCTTTACACATCGGATTGTGAGATGTCCCCAGACCCCAAAACCCAGTAGCCCTCAACGCAAAGGCCCCTAATTTCAAATCCCCCAAATCAAACCCTATAAACCGTCAGCCCCTCAACTATCGACTAATCTCTTTTCGCGTTGTGTCTAAACCCTAGGCCCTAAGCCCTAAGCCCTAAACAGGAGATCGATCACAATCGGGCCAAGGTTTCACGAAACCGAGCCGTCGGAAATAACGACACAGCTCAGGGCTGACGAAGAGAGGTCCCGCAGTGTCCGAGCCCAGTGCTGTGCTATGTATATACAGATATGAACTCATACGGAGCACAACTAATGATAGTTATAATCACAGCCGCCTCATAGTCATAATGATTTTCATAGCCGTTGAGACAGATAACTAGCCAGAGTACCCATAGCAAGAGCAGTGACGAGTGCATCCCTGAATGCCAAAAAGCCGGGCTTCTTTTCTGAGGCTTTCCGTTTGGAAGTGGAGAGTGCGGCCGAAGGTTGTCTCAAACTGGAGCTTCAGGGGACGCCCTCCCCTGAACAAACATGGATCTGCAAAGGTTCAGGGACATGAGGGTCGACCTTGAGTGTAGTTCCTTGAGATCTGCTGGTTGTTTGTTGCGGGTTGCTCGAGTTCCGAGGTGCAGTCGTGGCGGATGCTACTAGCATTACTCAGTAAGCTCAAGAGCAATTGGGAATTCTGGTTGATAACCATGGCTGTTTATGTGCCGCATAAAATTGTAAGATCCCGTGTAGTGTCCCTTGTAAGCGATTGATCAGGTCAGCCAATTAGTCGAGTACGTTGCAGTGCTTGAAGCTTCGTAGTTGACCAAGGATGAAACATTGTTTCTGATGGGACGGGGTTATAATACAGGTTTAGACCTCAACTCTTTTACAGCACTCTCAGATAGCATGATTTTACTGCGCATTTGCCGCGAAAATCCGCGGCTGTCGCCGACCAAACGAAGCAAAAGGAAAGGCACATGCTCTACCCAATCACGGAGCATCGCCGGTCAAGTTGTTGGGACAAGACACGATTTGCGAAGATATTTGGCCCCTTGGCTACACCGAAACCTTAATTATAAGCCGCACGCCAAAATTGCGGGAAGAGCGATCCGGTTCGAGTTTTTGTTGCGCAAGTGCTTTCTTTGGCTTCAGGAGTTTGCCAGGAAACATTTGCCAGCTGTAGTAGCCTACAGCAGTAGCAATGACAATACTGCTAGCAATAAGAGCAACAGTTGTATCACTAGCAGTGCGAGGCACTAAGCAATAGTAGCAATCGGTTTGGCTTTCTCAACAAATCGCTGCTATCAGCGGACACAGCAGAACAGCAGATTCCAGGCAGAGGGGCACCAAGACCACCGGTGACAGCACACGGAAGTCTCCAGGGTTTACGCCAAAGTGTAGGGTTTAGGGTCCTAAATAGGATCGAGTGGATTGTTGCCTGCCTTGCGCGAGCGTGAGAGTCGAAACTCTCTGGACTCTAGATGGGACTCGATCGAAAACCTTCGAGTGCCGACGATTTGGCGACCTATCGGCCATGTCGGAGTCTGACGAAGAGTACACTTCTGAAGGCCGCTCCATCGGGGTCTTAGGAGGGGCTACCCTTGCGGTTTTATAGGATTTGGCATGGGATCTGTATAAGGGGTTTGTAGTTTACAGTCTGTGTCCGTGATTCTGATGTCTTTGTCGCTTATCAGACTGCTCCACCGCAGGAAGAGTTTTCGCTTCTTCTTCTTCCTCATAGCACACTTCCTCATTACTTCCTTATATTATAAGAACCGTGCGATGTGTTTCGAAGTCGTCGGTGAGTGGGCAGGGATGCGATGTAGGGCGACATATCTAGCGGTTGCCTTCCTCGTAGTGTTGGTCGTGTTGCGCTGGCCTTACACGTTTCCTAAAGATTTGAAAAGCAACCCACCGGGCTCGCTAAATAGGGCTTCCTCAGCCACATCTTGCTGTAGGGCATGTGTAACGCTCCCGAGGCCAAACTAAAACATGGATCTTGTTTTGAGATAGGCATTTCTTCCTGTGTATGTATAGATGGATAGATAGATAGCTAGACAGATAGATAGGCACCTATATTTATATTTATACTGAGATGCGGTTGTACCACATGTGCATGCACTGACTGGTATCCATACGCACATGGATGCACACCTACCTGCCCGCCGACCGGCCTGCCTACCTACCAACCTTCCTACCTACCTACCTACCTACCTGCACACCTGCCTACCTACCTGCTACCACCTTCCTACCGACCTACCTACCTGCCTACCTGCCTGCCTGCCTACCTGCCTACCTGCCCACCTACCTGCCTACCTGCCTACCCACCTACCCACCCACCCACCCACCCACCCACCCACCCACCCACCTACCTACCTACCTACCTACCTACCTACCTACCTACCCACCTACCCACCTGCCTACCTGCCTGCCTGCCTGCCTACCTGCCTACCCACCTACC
>CAJNJA010007826.1:0-15870 GCA_905231915.1 Symbiodinium necroappetens
AAGCCCTCTTCTAATTATTCAGGCCCCTACATTACCTTCCAAGCTCTACGGCAGTCTGCTTTGGGATTTAGGGCTTCAGGCTTCAGGGCTCCGAAACCCAAAAACCCTAAAGCCGTCGGTTTTTCCGATATTGTCCATGCAGGTCTGCTTAATTTCATGCGGAAGGCCGCCTTAAACAATTTTCGGCCCCAAAAACCTCCCCTAACTTCAGGCTTTGAGTCTTAGGCCCCTAGAGCCTATAAACCTAACGTCCTTCGACACTTCTTTCAAGACTCCTAGGAAACCCTGAGTCACAAGATGCTGGACCTCCTTGAGCCCTAAACCCTAAACCCCTAAGCCCCTAAACCCTAAACCCTAACTATGAACCGCTAGTATCAGCCCGTCCGGCCAGGCTCACAGGAAAGGGTCGGAGAGTTGTCTCGGCTGGCAGGGGTGTTGAGACGAGTCGGCTTCGGCTTTAGATTGGGGTTAGGGGCTGGGCTTCCTGCTTCTGGGCTCCTTTTAAGGGATTGAATTTAAGTTACCATAATAGGGATCTATAGTAAAAATAATATACCCTAAACCCTAAACCCTAAACCCTAACCCTAAACCCTTAAACCCCTAAACTCTTTGTTATGGTATCTTAAGATTAAGTCCCCAGTGCTTGGAAAGCCAAGCCTGTGCTTCTCAGGGGCCATGTGTGTTGAGTTTGACCCTTCTACGCCCCAAACCCCAAACCCTAAACCACTCCCTAAACCCTAAACCCCAAACCCTAAACCCTCTAACCCTAAACCCTAAACGTCCACCCTGAACTCAGGGTTGAGGGTTTTTTTACATGTAATCAGGACCGGGAGCAAGTAGCAATGGTTTGTGTCAGGGAAGGACCTTCGGAGATTTGTGTTTCGGTGCATTCAAAGGCTTCGACGATGGGCCCCTACGTAATATGTGTGAAGACAAAATTTTGGGTTTAGGGTTTAGGGTTTTTAGGGTTTAGGGTTCAGGGAAGGCCTACTGTAGTGTAAGCTGGACTATCCACGGAGAGTTAAGTCTATTTAGGCTATATTGATTTATAGCCTAGGCTTCATAGGCGTGTTGCCTGACCTAGAACAGATCCCCTAAACCCCAAACCCTAAACCCTAAACCCTAGACAGGATTCCCCTGTACCTGTGTAAGCTCAGTGAGCCGACCTTTGACTCGTGCTGCGAAGAAAGGGCCATTGCACATTAAAAAAAACCTAGACAGCAAAGTCGACATGGTGCCTTCAGCGCGGGGACAGTTCGGAGCAGGCCCGTCCGGCTTTTCGTGTAGGGTTCAGGGCCCAGGGTTTAGGCTTCAGGGTTTAGGTTTAGGGTTCAGGGTTTAGGGTTTAGGGTTTAGATCGGAATTTCACTGCAGTTTTGTTGGACGTGCTTTTGTTATCACGGTTTGATACGGGCTTTTGCGCGGGCTGTATCAGTCTTCTTAAGATTAGGGGTCCGTTTTCTCCAGGCTCCCTACCACCAAAGGCTGCAATCCCCAAAGCCCTCTTGCAATTGCAAAGGTCATGATATTACTTACGGTAAGCCCTGATGTCCAAAAGGAACGTGGCCTGCAAGGCCCCCAAACGTGGGGTTTTGGGGTTTAGGGTGTATAGAGTTTAATTTAAGGGCTATAAATAACTACCTAAAAACCCCCTATATTCGATAACCCCAAGCTCAAGTACCCTCAACAGCGGCCTTCTGTTGATGAATGTCATTGGCTGAAGTATGACACACCGTCTATGCTCTGACAACCCTAAACCCTAAACCCTGAACCCTAAGCCCTAAGCCCTACGACGGTTGCTATTGGTGTTGCTCTTGCTATCGTCATTGAACCCTCTTCTTTTTATAGCTTCCGCTGCATAGATCCCAAGCCCGAGGCCCGAAACCAATCGAAGCCCACCGTCGACATACTACTAAGTTAAACCCTAAGCCCCCAAACCCCTAAACCCTAGTCCCTACAGTAAAACCCTAAACCCCTAAACCCCTAAACCCTAGTCCCTACAGTAAAACCCTAAACCACTAAACCCCTAAACCCTACAGTAAAACCCTAAACCCCTAAACCCCTGAATCCCTAAACCCTAGTCTTAAATCTGGGTTTTTGTACTCTTCGCAGTTGGGGTTGGGATATTTGGAGCTCAAAGGGTATTGAAAGCTTTGAGGTTGGGCGGAGGTAGGAACTGAGGCTTCGTTTAGGGCTTAGGGTTTAGGGTTTAGGGTTAAGGGCTTAGGGTTTAGGGTTCAGGGCTCAGGGTTTAGGGTCTAGGGTTTGGGGTTTAGGGTGATTTGGTTTTCGTGGACGTACCTGCGATGCCAGCATATCCGTACCTAGTTCTCTAAAGTCGGGTCCCATTTTGGGTCCCAACAAAGTACGGGCCCCTTCTAAAAGGGATCCTCAAAGGGATCCTAATTTAGAGAGCTGCCCATGTAGGGTTCACCTTCAAGCTTCCAGCACGCTAAACCCTAAGCCCTAAACCTTATAAACCCTAAACTTAAACCCTAAACCCTAAACCCTATAAACCCTAAAGCCCTAAAACCCTAAAACCCTAAACCCATAAACTTCTCAGATGCTCCAAACGGTCTCCGGGCTGCGAACGCGCTCCTCCAGTCACTGGGGCGCAAGCGCGCCTGGTCCGAGGCGCGGGCAGTGGGAAGAGTTCGAACCCAAAGCAGTAGGGTTCAGGGTTTAGGGATGTTTAGGGGTTTAGGGTTTTAGGGCTTAGGGGTTTAGGGTTTACGGGTTTAGGGTTTAGGGGCTTAGGGTTTAGGATTTAGGGTTTAGGGGTTCAGTGTTGAGGGTTTAGGGTTATAGTGTAGACTGCGAATTGATAAATTGATAAACCCCAGCCCCCTTCCTCTAAATCGCCCATTTACCATGCCGATTGCCATTATCATCCTTGTATTCAGGAGGAGTGGGGTCTACATTACGAACCCCGGAGCCCTGAACCCTAAGACCCCCCGAAGAGCCCTGTGCCCCCGGCCTTTCACGCCGAAAGGTCCAGAAGCCAAACTGCTAACTCCCAAAGCCGTAGTCCGTAAGCCCCCCCAACGCAAGAGCCCTGTAGATTCTGTCAGATGTGCCATGAGAGAGTTTGCTGCTGTCTGGCTCGAAGTGGTTGAGCCGAGCTAGAGGTTTACGAATTTTAGGGCCTCTCGGGTGCAGGGTTTATATAAGCAACCCTAAAAAAAAAACCTAAACTAGGGCCCTCGTCTGTAGTTGCTGAGGCTTGAAGCCTAGCTTTGTGGTGGCTGCAGGGTCCATTCTTGAAGGTTCAGGGTATGTTGAGAGGAGTCGGAAAGGACTCTCACGTTTCCATGACTCTTCCTACACCTTCAATCACGACCTGGACCCTGAAGAACCCACCTTTTTAGGGTTCCTTATTATGCTTCTTTACATAAGTCCTTAAAACGGTAGGTTTTTTCAGGGTCCAGGGAGGGCCTGTGGCCCTCAACACTGGAAGTTTCTAGGGCAAGCAAACGAGGGCCCTGTTCGGCGACGAACCCGCGCCTCATGAACGTGCCTATCTGTGCCGCCCTTCTCTGGGTCGCCTGCGCAAGGGCGGAGCGGTTCCTCGTTCAGAACATGCGTCTTGCTTGGCTAGCAGAAGAGCTTTGATGTTATTTACCCATAGGCCCCTAAGTAGTTCCTTTTGGGATTACCTTATAGGATTCTAAATATACACCATAACAAGGAACTACTTAGGGGCCTATGGGTAGGGGTCTCCAAGTCCCTACGCTCTAAGCATAAAACAGCCCTGACGTAAGTGCCGAAGTTCGACACCCTTTTGTAGTGTAGGTCGGTTGAAGAAGCTTGCCTACCCCCCTTTCGACGCCGCCAGGTATGCGTCCAGCGACTGTAACCCGGAGATGATAGAGCGGACGCACATCGCGCTTGCCGTGGGTCCGTGTGTGGAGATGGGTGCGGAGCATGCCATGGTAGAGATCCTGGAGAACTCAAGTGCTGCAATTTTTTTCTTCGACGACCCCAACCTAACTTGCTCTGCCGTCCCGGTGCGCAATGAGACTTACCTCCTGAATCAGTGCGACAACGTCACCAGCACCACGGATCATCTTTGGAGACTGGGCCTCTTACTAGTATTTTTCCCGAGAAAACCTAGTAGAACAAGAAAATAAAAAAAATTCTTTTTTTAGAAAACCCTTGTAAAACGAAAAACAGAAGCATCGTTTTTTTCAGAAAACCCTTATCTGGCTGTTGTTTGAGCTCCTCACTGCTGAGAGAAATCTGGGAGGACCAAGGGCAAGGCGAGCTGGGATCTTTGCAAGGAACTACAGAGCCCTACTCTTGATGATATAAACCCTGCATTACCTGAAGGGCCCTAAACTATGGGAATTATGGTATATTCCTTATTCTGGGTAATGCAGGATTTGTATCATCAGCCCTAAGAAGACCCCAGTCTCCACTGCCCGGGAGCTGAAAATCCCCGGTCCCTGGGGCCCTAAGGGTTTGGGGTTTGGGGTTTAGGGTGTAGGGTTTGGGGTTTCGGGTTTAGGGTATCTAACTCCACAAACAGTCGCTGATGTAACCGATACCCGAGGACTCTGGAGACGTACGATGCGTATAATGAGACTTTTTACGGCATCTCAGCTCTCCAATGCCGAACTTTCAGACGTTTTGGACCGTTGTAAGGCAGTATGACCTTAAGATATCTTAAGACTAAACCCTTACTCAACCATCAACCCTAAACCCCAAACCCTACACCCTAAACCCTCAACCCTAAACCCCAAACCCTACACCCCAAACCCCTCAATCCGAAGTCCAAAACCCCCAAACTCCAAATCCCGAGCCATCCTCTGGAACCTTTAACCCATCTTTACCCGGGCATGGCGCCTAAGTCGCAAACCCAAAGCCCCAGACCAGACCCGACCCGAAGCCTGAATACTAAGCCCGATTATTCTATTAGGGTTTAGGGTTTAGGGTTTCGGATTGCTCTTTTGTGTTTTGGTTTGATTTTTTGAGAATTTTTTTTGGTGCAATTGGGGAATCAAGGCAATTCGGATACAAACTGCTCCGCAGCCGTGGACTTCGCAAGGATTGAGATGCTAGGCAATGCTAAGCACCAGAGGTTTAGGGTTTAGGGTTTAGGGTTCGGAGGGCGTAGGGTAAGTTTAGGGCTTGTTTGGGGTTTTAAGGGTGCCAGTTTGTGACGGTTGCTTTTCTGCTGCTCCGTTTTTGGTTTTGCACAGGACCCCAACCTTCCCTGGGCCAGAAGCCCTAGGCCCAAAAACTGTATAATGGTTGCAATGGCGACCCAGGATGCTTGGGTACTGCTGGGCCAGTGAGTTCTGCCGCCACGATGGAACCGGGGCTGCTCCAGCATTCCTCATGACTTGCAGTAAGTATTCGGGTCCCTAAACCCTCAACCCTAAACTCTAAACCCTAAATAAACCCTAAACTACGGTTTAGGGTCTAGTCTTCCTTCTGATCCAGGCACAGTTTAGAGGCTTAATGCTTGAAATAGGGGTCTTGAGGCATAGTACTGTTTGATAATAGTCGGAAACCCTAAGGAATAGTAATCGTACTGCTGATTGTGGTAGCTTCATAGATTGAGTGATATCAGGGTTTGTGGTTTGGGATTCAGGGCCAGGAGAGACTGTATAAGGCAAGTTTCATAGGAAAGCTTCCAAGTATTCGCAGCCCAGGAACGTGTCATCCAGGTAGCATGCAGTCACTATGCATCGACGGACGTGTCATCAACAGCAGGTTTGAGCCAGCGAAGAACTGCACTGGGGACCCTATATTGCATTGGTCCATAGACGTTGATACTTGCGACAATGGCCGCGAGGTCAGCGTTTCCGCCTGCCAAACAACAACATCCACCACTGTGGAGAACAGATCAGTTGAGCCAGAAGTCAACATGACCAACAACACTACGACAGGTGCGGCATCAGTGTCACGAGGTACGAGCATTGCCGCCGTCGTTTGGTCTACCTTGGCCTTGACCCTCCTGGGACAATGCTTCCTGTGGTAGATTGCTTAAAGCCGTAGAACCTAAAACCCTGTGGCGTAGCCACTAGCCAGAGACTCCAGCATCTGGATGTGTCGGTAATGTAGAAGCCTAAATAATTACCAATTTATTCTCAGGGTTCCTTAGTATATTTAAAGAGTGATTTAGACACTACTAAACTACAAGTGGTTCACAGCTCAGGATGCAAAAACAACATGGGCTTTTCATGAACCCCGCAAAACCGGGCCCTGCGGGCGACGCTTTCTGTAATTATACTTTGAAGGAGCCCCAAACCCATTCTAGTTATTAAGGCCCCTATAGTACATGCACTAACCATTTAAAACCCTAAACCCTAAACTATTTACCCTAGGCCACAAGCCTTAGACCCTAAACCTCCCCTTCGGTTTTCCAGTAGTACCCTTTTTGCCCTTTTTCTTTTCGGGTTGCCCTATGGAAACCAAGCAGTAAGAAAAAGGGTACCCTTATTATTCTTCTTCTTATTATTCTTACTGTTGGTATTATTGTTACTAGAATTATTCTTATTATTATTATTGTTACTGTTATTAAGGGGCTACTGGGGAACCTAGTCTCAGAGTATGTCTTGTGTAAAGAATTGGAGTCTCTCGGCAGCTTGGTCAAGCGTACCAGGGGTCTCACACCCTGAGTGCAGAAGATGTTCTCAGTCAAAAAAACATGGCATCGACTTTGTGATAACAGCCAGCAGTGCCTTTAGCTTCAGGGTGTAGGGTTTAGGGGTTTAGGGGTTTAGGGGTTTAGGGGTTTAGGGTTTGGGGGTTTAGGGTTTTAGGGTTTAGGGTTTAGGGTACTGCCAGCTTCAGAACAGTATTTTGAGCATCAGAAGGAGCAGCAGTGCGTTTAAACTGCTACTTGAGTCTAGGACATTGGGTAGTTTCCGTTATAGGAGCCTTATAGAAGGCCTATATATCTTATAGAAGCCTTATATTAGAAGCCCTACGTACCTAAACTCCCCACCCGAAGCTTCCTTTAGCTTAAGCGCAGCTCCGAGATGACCCTGAAACCCCGGCGCGGCGGCGCAGCACCGAACGCCTAAGCCCAAAAAGCCCTGAGCTCTAAACCCCACAGCCTAAAGCCTGAAGCCTAAACCCCTAAGCCTCCACTTCTAAACCCCAACCTGGACCCCTTTAAAGTATGTAAGATGATACCCTTTTGAGGGTCTTGGGCCATTATTTTACCTACTTTTGGGGGTTTAGGAAACCCCAAAGCTCGAAGTCCAAACTCTAAAACCCCGACGAAACAAAAACAGAAGCCCTATATACCCTAAACTCCCCACCTTTAGCTAAGCCAGGCACCCTCAACCCTAAACCCTATAAACCCTATAAGCCCTAAACCCTAGACCCTAAACCCTAAATCCTAAACCCTAAACCCTAAACAAAGCCTAAGCCAGGCACTGTCCCTACTCGCCGACCTTCCATCGCAGCGGCTGCAGCCCGACAAGTCGACCTGTTCCATCCTCCTGCGAACTTGCGCCCCGGATTTAGATTTAGGGTTCAGGGTTTAGAGGGTTCAGGGTTTGGAGGGTTTAGGGTTGAGAGGGTTTAGGGTTTAGAGGGTTCAGGGTTTAGAGGGTTCAGGGTTTGGAGGGTTCAGGGTTTAGAGGGTTTAGGGTTCAGGGCTTGGAGGGTTTAGGGTGTAGGGGTTTATGGTTTGTGGGTTTAGAGGTTTTTGAGTTTAGGGCCTATGGGTTCAGGGTTTAGAGGGTTTAGGGTTTAGGGGTTTAGCGTTTTTGAGTTTATAGAGGGTTTGGAGGGTTTAGGGTGTAGGGGTTCAGGGTTTTTGAGTTTAGGGCTTAGGGGTTCAGGGTTTAGGGGGTTTAGGGTTTAGGGTTTTTTTTGGGTTTAGGGGTTTTTGAGTTTAGGGCCTATAATTTCAGGGTTTAGAGCGTTTAGGGTTCAGGGTTTATGGGTTTAGGGTTTTTGGGTTTCGTAGGTTCAAGATGAAGTCAGGTGTGGCGTAAGGACGCTTCGGGATGAGGTTCGCAGATTTTTTGTGTTGAAGTGCTTGGGGAGGGCCAGGATGAGATTTGAAGATTTTGTGTTGTGGTCTCCTGCCGGTTCTTATGCCGTCTTCTGGGAAAGATACAGACTTGCAAATTAGATGTGGTTGTATTTGCATGAGCTCATATGCAGATGTATATGTGTAGACTGTTTATGCGCATGATGCGTATAGATTCATATTCATATGTATGTTCATGTATATATGTAAACTAGTTTGTCATATCTCCTGACCTTAAATCCTCGACACCCTAAACCCTAAGCCCTAAACCCTAAACCCTAAACCCTTAAACCCTAAAACCCCTAATCCCCAAAACCAAGCCCTAAACCCTAAACCCTAAGCCCTAAATCCTAAACCCTAAACCCTAAACCCTAAACCTTAAGCCCTAAGCCCTAAGCCCTAAGCCGTCTTTTGGGCCCTTTTCGGGGAGCCCCCAGAGGTTCGGAAGCGAGTCGCTGGCAGGCATCTTGGCTTCAGAGTTTAGGGTCGGGAGGAGTTTAGGGATAAGGGTTAAGAGGAGTTTAGGGTCGGGAGGAGTTTAGGGTTTAGGGTTAAGAGGAGTTTAGGGTCGGGAGGAGTTTAGGGTCTAGGGTTAAGAGGAGTTTAGGGTTTAGGGTTAAGAGGAGTTTAGGGTCTAGGGTTAAGAGGAGTTTAGGGTTAAGAGGAGTTTAGGGTCGGGAGGAGTTTAGGGTTTAGGGTTAAGAGGAGTTTAGGGTCTAGGGTTAAGAGGAGTTTAGGGTTAAGAGGAGTTTAGGGTTAAGAGGAGTTTAGGGTTTAGGGTTAAGAGGAGTTTAGGGTTTAGGGTCAAGTGGAAGTTCAGGGTTTGGGGGTTTAAGGGCTTAGGATTCAGGGGATTTAGGGTTGGAGGCTTTAAGGGTTTAGGTTTCAGGGGTTTAGGGTTTAGAAGGGGTTGGGTTCAGGCTGTCAGTTGTCGAGGGAGTCTTTAGTCTAGGGGTTCAGGGTTTAGAGTTGAGGCGTTCAAGGTTCAGAGGTTTGGGGTTTAGGGTTGAGGGGTTTTACGGTTTACGATTTTGGGTTTGAGGGGTTCAGGGTTTGGGGTTTTAGGGTTCGTCGCTGGGAGAAGCTCTAATGGAGGCCTGATGAGTAAGTATTCGTGTCTCCTATAACCCAAGTCTACTTGCGCATACTATGCCATACTTCAGCACTACTGTGGTCAATAAACCCCTAATATTGCGAGCTTCTTGGGGTCTGGGACGGGCTTCCAGGCTATGCTTTGGGCTTCACTTCTTCGGCTTAGGATTTATGTTCGTAGAAGCTCGGGCTGAGGCAAGAAACCCTTTAAGGAGCAGGGCCATTCCTTAGATCGTTGACGGGTAGCTTCGTGAGTAAGAGGTTTGTGAAGTCCCTGAACCTAAAACCCTAAACTCTATAAGCCCTAAACCCTATATAAACCCTAAACACTATAAACCCCAAGCCCTAAACCCTAAACCTGGGGGTTTGGAACGTTGGAATTTCCGGTCTACCCAGAGAGCCCAATACCTCTTAATTAAGGAATATATGCCTTAAATCATAATATTATAAGGTATAAGGGCCTTACAACTTAAGGTATATTCCTTAATTCAGGGGTGTTTGGCTCTCCGGGTAGCTGTCTGTGCCCAGTACGACCGAGTCCGTCCGCCGACCTGAAGCCTCGAACCCTCCTAGGCCCTAATCCACAAAGTGTTTAGGGTTGAGGGTTTAGGGTTCAGAGTTTAGGGTTTAGGGTTTAGGGTTTAGGATGTAGGGTTTAGGGTTTAGGGTTTAGGGTGTAGGGTTGAGGGTTTAGGGTTTAGGGCAAGCCAACCCTACATGAACCCCTAGCCGCGAAGCCAATCCCCCAAGCCTAAACCAAGAACCCAAACAAACCCTAAACTCTAAACCTCAGGGGCTCTTGAACTCAATCTCTCTTCTTTGTCACCTACATCCATGCCTGTGTTGGAGTGCTTTGTCGAATGTCTGTCTATTTTTTGTGGGTGTATGCCCTAAATGGGCGAGCCCCGGACCTGCTGCTGCGGAGAAAGGGTTACTGCATCTTAAAAAAGAAAACCTCAAGGACTTCCAAGATGCCGCGGGAGAAGTACAGTGTACAGGGAAGACCGTCATTCCGCCCCGGCCCATAGAGGGCGGCATTGGCATGCTGCAGGGCGCAAGGTATGCAGGCACTCGTGCAACCGAGGGCATTTCGAATCCAGCTGCAGCTGCACGTGATCGCCCCGGAGGTCGTCTACATGGCCAAAAGGTTTAGGGTTTAGGCTTTAGGGTTTAGGGCTTGGGGTTTAGAGTTTAGGGTTTAGGGTTTAGGGTTTAGGGCGAACCTTACATGAACCCCTAGCCGCGAAGCCAAACCCCCAAGCGCAAACCAAGTACCCAAACAAACCCTAAACCCTAAGCCCTAAAACCTAAACGCCCTAAATCCTAAGCCTAAGCCCTAAGCCCTAAACCTGTAACCCCTAAGCCGTAAATCCTAAGCCCTAATCTCTAAACCCTAAGCCCTAAGCCCTAAACCCTAAATCCTAAACCCTAAACCCTAAGCCGTAAACTCTAAACCCTAAACTCCAAACCCCAAGCCTTCCGCACCCTCCGCAGACCTGTCCCATTCCCGACAGCCCAAGGCCCCAGACTTGCTTTTCTTTGGGTTCGTCTTCAGGGTCTGGGGTTTTAGGGTTTATAGGGGTTTATAGCGGTTTATAGGGGCTTATAGGGGTTTATAGGGGTTTATACGGGTTTATACGGGTTTATACGGGTTTATACCGGTTTATAGGGGTTTACAGGGGTTTGTACGGGTTTATAGGGGTTTATAGGGGTTTATAGGGGTTTATAGGGGTTTAGGGTTCTTGGGTTTGGGGTTTTTGGGTTTAGGGTTGGCAACGAGAGGTCTCGATCCAGCTGCTGTCCGAGTGGCTTCGCCATGGACGTGAGCTAGACGTCACTCGGACAGACTTGGAGGAAGCCCAAAACAACCCCAAACCCCAAACCCTATAAACCGCTGAACCGCACAACGAGATTTTGGTGTAAGGAGGTCTCTCGGGCTCTGTGTTTAAAGGTGTTCGGGGTTTAGGGGTTTAGGGTATTTAAAGGGCCAACCAAGTACAAGCAGTTCGGGTTTAGGGTTTAGGGTCCAGGGATTCCCCAAACCCTAAACCCCTAAACCCTAAACCCTAGTAAGCCCGAGAGCCCCTAAAGCCTCGACCGGAAGCCTCAAACCCTCTCCTGGGTACGCCACTGCTCGGTCGGTTAGTTTCTCCCTGCCAAGAAGGAGACAGTGCACCGAGAAAGCTTGCATAAGATGCCCTTATAGCCTTATTATAGTTCCCAAGATTAAGCTGCAATAGACACTCTAGCACCCCGATATTAGTAGGAAGAAGGAAGATAGCCGCATAGTTCCCCAGATTACACTATAATTGATTACAATACAATACTCCAGCGCCCCAAGAGTAGGCAAAAAGGTACCCCGGGGAACCCAAGAGATGTGAAGTCGGAATCCTAAACTCTGCACTCCATGCCGTGAGCCTGGTAGGAAAGGCCCAGAGAGGAGGTCGTTCCTCATTTTGGGTTTGGGGGTTAGGGGGTTTAGGGCTCAGGGTGTAGGGGTTTAGGGTTTAGGCCTTAATTTCGACTGTTAATACCGTTTTTGAGGTGTTTTATTATCGGGGTTTGGACATTGTCCCATAGGCATTGTGGCTGGGTGATGAACCAGGCTGGACACGCTAGTCTTAAGCATGCAAGAACTCGTTGATTCTGTTGCAGCTGGTCAAGAATCACCAGAGCATAGAACGCGAGCCTTAAACCTTAAGCCCTAAACCCTGCAAGCCCTAAAGCCCTGTTCTCTGCAGGGCGCCAATCCGTGGACAGCAGGCCCAAACTCACCCACAGACTCCCCGCTCCCGAACCCCTAACGGCGAATTTCGATTGTAGTTGCTTGAATAGTTAGCAACATTAGTCCGTAGGGTTCCTGATACTTCTATTGACAATTATACCTCGAAATCCCATTGAACTTTATGAAGGCCCCTATATCTACCCTAAGCTGCCCACCTGTAGTTTCCTTTAACTGAGGTAGTTTGCCTGAATGCCGCAATCGCTGCATGCAAGCGCGGTAGCCAGTGGCAGAGCGCTCTGAGTCTTTGCGACCACGCTGGGGCTTACCAAAAGGGTGTAGGGTTTGGGGTTTAGGGGTTTAGGGCTTAGGGTTTAGGGTTTTAGGGTTTAGGGTTTCGGGGTTTACTAAAATGTTGGAGTTCTTGGTGGCTGCGTGGGTAACGATTGAACCAACTGTCGGCTGGTGCCGATGTCCTACCAATGGACCAAGGTTGTTATTGAGGTCCACCTTCGGCCAGGGATCTTAGCAATTTGAGGCACCTGTTTTGGCAACTTGTGGTTTCCCGATTTTGCTAGTGCGATGCCTGTGCTCTCACCGACCGCTCAATGAGGTAGCCCTACTGTTGATGATATAAATCCTGCATTGCCTTAAGGTCCCTATACTATGGGAATTATGGTATATCCCTTATTATGGGGAATGCAGGATTTATATCATCAACCGTAGTTCCAAGAAGCTGCCCTATATGTTTGCTCGGGTGATCCTGGAGTCCAGGAGCACGCTCGTGAACATGGCTGACTACGGTGCAGCTGCCGATGCAGCATCCTTGCCGAAATTTGTTGGCCCCCCCCTCTAAGCGCTATTTTCAGGTTCTGTTGTGCATTCACCCTAAGCCCTAAACCCTAAACCCACCCAAACCCTCAATCCCAAACCCTAAACCCTAAACCCTCCATCCCGAACCCCTATCCTTCATGGATTTCAATAATGGCGAGGCCTGTACCCTGGGAGATGGATGGGTTTCCGAAAATAGGGGACCCCAATATAGTATCAATATAGCACCCTAAATTTTTATTTAAATAGTAGGATCCTTATTATAAGGACCCCAGAATAAGTATTTCTATTATTGCTATTATTTCCATTCTTTTAATAATTAAAATCATTGAAATCATAGAAATAAATAAAAAATAAGGACCCCAAAATAGAGGTACCCCTGACTTTCGGAAAGTCCCATGTAGGGTTCCGATCCGAAGGTGATCGACCCTGAAGTTGACAGTGGCTAGGCCACCCAAGAGGTCTTGTTGGGGTTTAGCATTTAGGGTTTAGGGTTCTAGTTTAGGTTTCAGGGTTCTATTTTAGGGTTTAGGGTTCTAGTTTAGGTTTCAGGGTTCTATTTTGGGATTTAGGGTTTTAGCTCAACCCTGAACCCTAAACCCTAACCCTAATCCGAAGGTCACATACGCCTCGGCGATGGGTGCCTGCGAGAAGTCATCAAACTGGCAAATGGCGCTGCACCTCTTCTGTGCGACTGGGTCCCACAGCAGTCTAGCCCTATCAGTCCTACTTCAAGGAGTCCCTTTAAAGCTTTTCTAACAAGGGTCTCTATAAAAATTACTATTCGGGCTTAGTATAGCGGCCTTAGTAAATAGAACAGGGTTTTGGGAGGCATACACAATACCGCATCGTAATATGGTAGTGGCAGCTCTTCCCCTTCTTGCTTGCAGTAAACAAAACAGCGCGTAAGCTCCGGCGAAATCTAAGTCCCGAGACTACGCTAAACCTTGAAAGGTCATCCACTCACCCGCCCCCCTGAACCCTAAACCCTAAACCCTAAGCCCTAAACCCTAAACCGAAGCCCCCAACGGTTCAAGCGGTTTAAGCTTGGAGCTGACGAGGCCCAGTAGCATCGCGAGATTTGGAGCCAAGCCTAAAGAACCATCACAGGACTCCTCTCGGAACGGTTGTAGAGACCTTCTAGGAACCTCAAGGTTGCCTTAACATAGGAACCTCAAGGTTGCCTTAACATAGGAACCTCAAGGTTGCCTTAACATAGGAACCTCAAGGTTGCCTTAACATAGAGCGACCAACCAATCAACCAAACTCACCGACCGACCAACCGACCGACCAACCGACCAATCAACCCACCAACCGACCGATCGACCAACCAACCGACACCAGCCGACCGACCAACCAACCAACCAGCCAGACAGACAGCCAGTCAGCCAGCCGGCCAGCCAAACAACCAACCAATACACGGAAGAGGGTGAGAATGAGAACGAAGCTTATGTTAAAGCTGGTAAACCTGAGCACGAGGTTCATGATGATGAGGTTCGGGAACGTGGTTGCTGTAGCGCGGAAGCCTATGCACTTCAAGGATCGCGGTAACAACTATTTGGGGCTGTGCTAGTTAGTGAAACGAAACAAGGGAACAAACCGATCCGCGTGTTTGTTTTGCTTAGTTCCAACACAGGCGGAACGAATGCTTTTCTCATTTCTTAGTTTCATTTGAGTTTGTTCGTGCTTCCGCTCCCCTTGTTTGCTGATCACAAAACACCCAAACAAAACAACGGAGAAACACATTCACTTCATTACAATGTAAAGCTCGTAGTCTCCACTTGCGAAGACCCCTGAGCCTTTTTTGATAGGCCGAAATCACCTGGTTCACCGCTTGCCTTGCCAAGGACATGCCTCAGCACCGAATACTGCGACTTGGGCCAACACCTGGGTGTTTCAGACCAGAAGGGGTCCTACAAGTTTAGGGTTTAGGGGATAGAGTTCTAAGGTTTATAGGGGTTTAGAGTTTTAAGGCTTAGAGTTTTAAGGCATTTAAGGTTTAGGGTTAAGGGTTTAGGTCCTCTATGTAGGAGTCCGTGTCGTTGCGCAGTCCTTGGGTTTCTGCGTTTTTGGGTGACTCCCAAATGCCAAATGAGGTTTAGGGTTTAGGGTTTAGGGGTTTAGGGTTTAGGGTTTAGGGTTTAGGGTTTAGGGGTTTAGGGTTACAAAGGTCTCCGCTGAGGGTTCCAAGTGTGCACGCAAGGGTTTAAGGTTTGGGGTTTAGGGTTTAGGGTTGTTGTTCATGAGCTCTACGTCCCTAGGGCTCCCAATGCAGGTGCCATAGGATTCGGAATATGCTTAAAAAAACCCAGCAACGCTATTCTTACTGTTGCAGAAGGAAAGGCCCTTTATAACCAGTTTCAGAGGCTAAAGCTCAAGAGCAGCTACTAGTTGACAATGGGCCCCTTCGCAAACCTAGCCTGCATCCGCAAAGCCTACAACATAGGATGTTGCAACCCCATACTTGCCGTGTTGAACTTTTGACATGGCAGGTTTCTGCATCCAAATCCCACAGAACCCTCTAAAGCAACGCATGGGTAGTTCTTTGAATTAGGGTCCCTCTTGGGGGCACTTTTATACGGGTGCCGTACCATATCGGGGATCAAAAACAAGACCCTACTTAGATTGAAACCTCACTAAAGGCAAACAGAAACATTTAAAGCCCTAAACCCTAAACTGCCCTAAACCCCCTAAGCCCTAAGCCCTAAACCCAATGAGCCCCCTAAACCCCCTAAGCCCCCCTAAGCCAGGCCGGACGCCATCGCCTGCAGCGGGGCTTTGCGGGCCGTCGCGGAGGGAAGACAATGGCCGGTAGCCTTTGGCCTCTTGTCGGATAGTTTGCCAACGTAGGGTTTAGGGTTTATAGAAATTGTATAGGGTTTGGGTCCGGGGTTTTGAGCGAAAGTTTTGAGCGAAAGTTTTGCCAAGTTTTGAGCGGGTGTTGTTTTTTGCTTTTCCTTTCTGATTTCTGGGTAGGCTGGGCTGGCTGCTGGGCTGGGCTGGGGCTGGGCGGCTGGGCGCTAACGGGGCTGGCGGGGCTGGCGGGTCTGGGCTGTGGGCTGGGCGGCTGGGCTGCTGGGCTGGGGCTCTGGGCTGGTGGGGGCTGGACTGACCTGGGGCTGGGGGCTGGGTTGGGGGCTGGGCTGTGGGACTGGGCTGGGCTGAACTGGCTGGGCTGGGCTGGATTTGACCGAAAGTTTCGTCTTTTGCTTTTCATTTTTGGTTTTGG
>CAJNJA010007827.1:0-15697 GCA_905231915.1 Symbiodinium necroappetens
AGTAGTAGTAGTAGTAGTGGTGGTATCGTAGTAGTAGTATCGTAATAGTAGTAGTCGTCGTCGTCCTCGTCGTCGTAGTAGTAGTAGAAGTAGTAGTAGTAGTAGTAATAATAATAGTAGTAGCAACTTGGTAGTAGTAGGACTACTACAAGTACTACTAGTACTACTAGTAGCACACTTGTTTCTAGCATTAATAGTATGAGTAGTTCTTTAGTTGTATTAGCAGTACTACTCGTACCACTGGCACAATAAGAATAACTCGTGTTACTATAGTATTATTTGTATTTCTAGTTCTACCCGTATTTTGAGTACTACAGCGCTGCTAGCCGTACTTATGGTAGTACTAGTACCATCACTACTATCACTCCTATCACTACTACTACTACTACGACGACGACTACTACTACTCGTACATTTTGCTTGGAATTTAGAACAAATATTTTGTGGAACCGTTTGGGCAATTTTGGTCATCTTGGTCAGGCAGGGCTGAGCAAAATTGCCAAGCAATCTTGGCAATCTTAGTCATGTTGCCCTGTCCCACTTGCTCACAGACTAGTTTACTTCCATGATTGCAAGATTGCTTACAACCTTGCTGCGCCACTACTACTACTACTACTACTACTACTATTACTACTGCTACTGTTACTGCTACTACTGCTCCTACTGCTACTGCTACCGCTACTGCTACTGCTACTGCTACTGCTACAACAACTACAACAACTGCTACGACTAGTTCTAATACTGCTACGGCTATTGCCACTCACTACTACTTCTACTGCTGTTGATTGTTCGTATTGTTTTTTTTTTTAATTTTTCTATTCCTACTATAGCAATTACCATCACTGTTAGAGTTGTTGTTTTTACGTCATTATGACTACGATAATGAGTTTTTTAATATTATCATTACTATTATTACAATTTCAACTCCTATTATTATTCCTGTTAATTACCCTTACTCTGACGCTTAGGCTTACTTTTACGCTTACGTTTACGCTTATACTCTTATTCTTACTAGTGCCATAGCCATTGCGATTGCAACACGTACTACCATTGCTATTTGTTTTTTTTGTATTTTCACCACCACCACTACTGCTACCACTTCTACGTTCCAATCAAATCAAGCGTCTACACTGGAGGAAGCACCATCACCGAGCGATACCGAGCGTCTACTTTGGGATTCGCGATCACATGCGATCACGTTGAGTCGGGATTGTTGAGGTTTGATTGCAGAAGCTGAATTTACAGCAATTATAACATCCAACTCGTGGATTTTGATTTGCTGTTTCATGCGATGTCGCTCCTGAAATCGGGCGTTTACATGAGGAATGGCTGGTCTGGTTGTACTGGGATGCCACGGGCTTGCGAGGCTTCATTTGTAAGGACGTGGGTCACGCATGAGGGGTCCCGCTTCCGCGCGACTTACGCGGAGCTTACGCGCTTGCACCATATTATGACATGATTTTGCAGCGCCGGCCGGTCTGGTAGTAGTAGTGATAGTGGTAGTACAGTAGTGGAAGTGGTAGTGATAGTAGTGGTGGTAGTAGTAGCAGTAGCAGTAGTAGCAGCAGCAGTAGTAGCAGCAGTAGTAGTGGCAGCAGTAGCCGTAGCTGTAGCTGTAGCCGCAGCCGCAGCCGCAAGTCGTAGTCGTAGTCGTAGTCGTAGTGGTAGTGGTAGTGGTAGTGGTAGTGGTGGTGGTGGTGGTGGGGTGGTGGTAGTAGTAGTAGTAGTAGAAGTGCTGTGCCCGGGCCGGCGCAGAGTGTTGGCACTCCCGCCTGCCGACCCCGCCTGCCGGCCCCCGCTGCGCTGACCGACCGGCCCTAACACGGGACCGCGCGCAGGACTATGGCTCTCGGAAAAAAGTAGTAGTAGTCGTCGTCGTCGTCGTGGTGGTAGTAGTAGTAGTAGGTAGTGGTAGTAGTAGTAGTAGTAGTAGTGGTAGTGGTAGTCGTAGTCGTAGTCGTAGTCGTAGTCGTAGTCGTAGTCGTAGGAGTAGGAGTAGGAGTAGGAGTAGGAGTAGGAGTAGGAGGAGGAGGCGGAGGAGGAGTAGCAGTACCAGTAGCAGTAGCAGTAGTAGTAGTAGTAGTAGTACTAGTCCGTAGTTTTAGCCAGTAGCATCAGTAGTAGTAGTAGTAGT
Organism: Symbiodinium necroappetens; assembly: GCA_905231915.1. Classification (NCBI taxonomy): domain Eukaryota; class Dinophyceae; order Suessiales; family Symbiodiniaceae; genus Symbiodinium; species Symbiodinium necroappetens. The sequence goes on from CAJNJA010007827.1 coordinate 2,135, forward strand.
AGTACTCGTACTCGTACTCGTAGTCGTAGTCGTAGTCGTAGTCGTAGTCGTAGTCGTAGTCGTAGTCGTAGTAGTAGTAGTAGTAGTGGTAGTGGTAGTGGTAGTGGTAAAGGTAGTGGTAGTGGTAGTTGTGGTAGTTGTTGTAGTTGTAGTTGTAGTTGTAGTTGTAATAGTCGTAGTCGTAGTCGTAGTCGTAGTCGTAGTCGTAGTCGTCGTCGTCGTAGTAGTAGTAGTAGTACTAGTAGTAGTAGTAGTAGTAGAAGCGGCAGCAGCAGTAGTAGCAGCAACAATCATTTTTTTAGTAGTGGAACTACTCGCTTATTCACGACAACGACACTCTTTGCAGGCGTGTAACGGAGCGCCGCGAAAACCTTTTGAAAAGGTGCATCGGATGCTCCCATATTGAGGAAGCTGTATCTCAGCATCCAAAACCATGTAATAAGGTGTATCGGATGCCCCCCGAAATCCCTTCAGAAGCAGCAGAAAAGCTTTTAGGAAGGTTTATTGGGTGCTTTATACGGAGACCCAACAAACCCTTTAGGAAGTTGTATTTGGGTCTCCCGAGCCTTTTTAACAAGGGGTGTCGGAGCAGCCAACAACCCTCTAAGCAGATGTATCGGTATCACTTTTCAAAGGCTTGCGCACACTCAGGGAAAGGGACACGGGACCGGACCAAAGGCGTGTATTTAACGACCTTGGATTGCTAGCATACAGAGGGGGGAAGCAAGAAGTTTGATGATGTTTGGGTCGATTGCTTCTTGTTGGCCTCAGCGTTCAAGGGTGTTTACCGCGTCCAGTCGTGACTTTTTTCGTTTTCGTTTGAACCGGGCCGTTCAAAGGTGTCTAGCAACTTCCGGAAGGGTCGTTCTCGCCTTTCACGTCCACCTGTATTATCCTGTGCTGTCAGCAAGTACGCCGGGAGGTCGTCGTAACATATTCAAAGACATTCGGGAGCGCCATGTTCGTCCGTCGCCGTGCAGCTTGCTGTTGGGAGCGGCCCTCGGTTGCCCGCGGGTTGTCGTAAACCCAGCGTCCAGCATGTTTTTTTGTTCTTCCCAGGGTCGGCAGGTGTCGGCAGTTTACCCTGGAAACGGAGCATGCGCTTGCAGCTTTCTTGTGTTTACGCGCACATTCCTTTCACTTCGTGCGAAAAGTCACCTGTTATGTGTGTTAGATTTAGGTGGAATTAGCCGTTTAAGTCAACTTCAACGCGCAGGTGCGTGTCACGTTTGGGAGTTCACACGGCCTGGGCCCAGCGATTGCAGACATGGCTGGCCGAAGGGCCGAACTGCCGCCGCAGACGTGGCCGAGTCCATCTGCGCCCCACCACAGCCGCGTCAGAAGGTTAGTAATGGTTAGAATTCTACATGCATTTACCTGCCGTAGTTGCGGTGGCTTACAGACCACGGCATGACGATCGAATCTATGAGCTGTCGTGTGCGAATTTGTGCTGTCATGCTGACATATGCTGACCATGCTCTCAAAGTCTTTGTCGCGAGCTGTCCTCCCCGCGGCATGGTTCCCAAGAAGCGCTCGATATGCTCGATGATGCTCGATGCATCTCGATGCCATTATCGTGTCGCCCCTTACACCACGTGGATTGGCGAGGCCGTATACCCCGGCGCCGATGTCGAGTGCCGCGCGCCGCAACCGTCATCAAACCTATCCTGAACCTGCCCGCCCGGCAACGCCGCCTCGTCGTTGTCGGCATCGGACGGCGTCTCGGTGCACAGGGCCACGGCTGTCCCCGCCGGCGATCACCGTGGGTTCAGCGTGTTTTTGCCGCACGAAGCTCGCTGCGCAAATTGACGCGGCCATGTCCGGGACGCTATAAGCAATGCCACGCTTCGAAGTTCCACGGCGCTCTGTAGAATAATGCCCTGACGTGTTCGTTCATGTCGATATGGTTCTGACTAGCGTCTTGAAGAGGTAGGCACTTTGCACCGTGCCCCCTTCGGGTCACCAGGACTACGGTCCGTCGGCCAAGGGACAACGGCGGCAGTCGGCGTCGTACTGAGATGCACTGAACGTGTGAGGCCGCAGCAACTGTACAAATTCATTTCGTATTGAGGGCCACATTGGTAAGTGTGCTACCTCAAGCCATGAACCTTGACGAAAAAACACACGTGTGTTGTTGACTTCATCATCTCATCGCTTGGGGTGGCGTCCTGGCCGATGCCTTGACTCACTGTGGTAAGCGCATGGTTTACCCAGTTTTACGGCGGATCAACTGAAAACACGATTGCTGGAAACAACGACCGTTGTTCCGAGATCGTTTTTTCCTTCGCACCTTTTTGCGACTGCAGGTTCAAGACGGTCCAGGTCCCGGTGCCATCTGCAGGCTACGGCGAACGGGCGACGCTCTAAGCACGGGCAGGTAGACGGCTGGGCTGAGGGGCCTCCTGCTAGCGAGTGTCGGCCAGGAGCTCATGCAAGGCTGGCGGGGGGCCAGCAGCACCGAGCTCCGACTGGAGGGGAAGTTCGAGGAAGGTGGCAGCGAGCGCGCGCTGCGCCGCGACGGAGATGAGCCCACTCCAGCGTAGCACACAGGCTGCCTGGGCCGAGCTGCGGACTTGGCTGTAGCACTTCGTTGTACCAACGATAGCGAAAGTTGAACAACCGCGGACAATGAACATCGACAAACATCGACAAGAAACGGAAAAATCTTGGCTCCTGCCCACCTCGTCTCCGGTAGGTTGGTCCTACAAAGTCCTACAACAGCACCTCTGGGCGAAACCTGCTGTGCGAGGGCGGGGGTTGGAAGCGGCGCGCTAGGTCGCCTTCTTCCCGGCGGCCTTTGGTGGCTTCGACCAAGCCGGTGCCGAGCGAATAACCCCAGCAGCTTACTGGGCAGCTTGGGCAGACGCGTAATCGCAGAGACGCCCTGACACAGCACACCGATGCGCCCATGAGTTCGCTATTGGCGGTGCGTCGACGGCGCCTGGGCACCTACGGCTGCGGGGGACAGGCTGGTAGGCCAAGGGTGGGGCGAACGCCCGGAATGGGATGCCCATGTCACCGGGCCCAGATTCAGAACCCGGAAGTTGGCCTCATAGTTGGCAGAAACCGGCAGTTTGCGTACTCAACACTTGCGACCAGTATCTGAAATTTTATGCATGTGAGTGCTCGAGCGAACATGGGATTTCCCCGCACGAGAAGCAGTCGCAGCGGAAGGACGGGTTGTGCCTGAATGCCTGGCACGGACCACCGCGCCAGGCGTCGCGGCAGATGACCGGTGTCGGTTCGACTTCGTCATTTTATGGCACGCCCTGGCGCTGCGAGGCATTGCGCTGGTTTCGCCGCTGCGCACACACGGACGCCCGCAACCGGGCTCCCCGGATCGGATCGGGATGTGGCTGCCATCGACGTTGCGCAGCGCCGCAAGCAGCGGCGCTACCCGGAACTGGCCCAGCCCGCCCGGCAACGCCTCCTCGTGCTGGCAGGTGATGGTGCCCCTCTCCTTTACGGGGGGGGGATGTTGTTTGTTTGACGCCGCTGGAGGGTTATCGCAGTTGTTATCGTGCCATCCCTCTCCATCCGACATCCTGTGATCTTGACAGTGTGTTTTATTGGGTCGGAGTGGTATTTATTGTCCCGCAGGCCCAGAAGATAACCCAATCGTGCTGTGCCACGGGGAAACCCGCAAGATTCAACATCTTGTGCTTAGCAACCTACGGTTGTGTAAGCTGTGTTTGGAACACGAAACGCATGAAACGCCAAGGCACGCTCGCGATTAAGGTGTAGATGTTATCGTTTGCTAATCTGCTAAACTCGCTGTGTTTCGCTTGTGCGGGTGGCTGTACTTGGGGGAGTGCGTTCGAGGGGGCTCGGGGCTTGTTGCGCTTGGGGGGTCCATTCGAAGGGTTTCGCGTGCGGGTGTCTGCTTTCAACTGCGGGCGGAGGAGAACAACCAAAGCAACGTTGACGACGACGACAGCGACGGGCCCTGCCTAGCCTCTGCATAGCGCAAGCTTAACTGTGGCCAGGAGAACCTATCATTTGTTTGCCTGGGGGCGCCTAAACTCGAAATCCTGAACCCTAAACGACGTTTCCCCACAAGTGTCGTGAGGGGCCTCTTGGTCTTGCTGGGCAGAATTTGTAGTCAGAAAGGGTATCGTTGGGGTATCGTTAGGGTATCGTTAGGGCCTACCATACGACCACCACTTTGGGGGGCTCGCCTTCGTTACAATGAAGCCAGTCAAGAGGCGTGTATGCATCGGTTTCGGGTTTAGGGTTTAGGGGGCCTCCCTGAACCATGGTCGATGTTATGATTTCTCGCTGTGCCATGGGGGAAGCTTCCGCAGAACAAGCCTATCTTTCAGAGTTTCAAGCTAGCCCGGCTTAGCAATCCCGAAGTAGTAGTGAGTTCTTGCGATTGTCGCATGTTCTGATCTATGTCGTGATTTCGCGCTTTGCCATGGGGGAAGCTTCTGAAAAAAAATATTGTTTCTCAGAGTTTCAAGCCACCTCCGCGTAGCAAATCCCCTAGTAGGGCTGAGTTTCTTTTACGGAAGTCGCATGTTTCGGGCAGGGGATTTTGCTTCTGGGCTATCTTCTTCACATGTTGGGCCATGGGGTTGGGCTGTCTAAAGGGTGGTTGGGCTAATAAACCGCTCGTACATCGCCGGAAAAACACGGAAAGTGCTACGTATGGGAGAACTTGGAAGAAGTCTCGAAACCACACCTGAATTAATCACGACATCATGCATTTCGACAGATGCGTCGCCGCTTTCTACGAGGGCCAGTATTTGCAGATCACGTTGAACGTTGAGGTGGACGTGCATGGATGTGATTTTGTTGCCATCTCACACCACCTGCCCAAAATGTTGCAGGAGTTTTGGGCAGGCTGGGGGCGCGCAGGCCCGCCACCTCCCATGGCTGCCGTTGCCTCAGACGTGTTGTCCAGGAAACTGAAGAGATCACACTCGGGCTCTGCAGGCACGCCTGTAGCTGCTCGTAGGGTGTCAAATTCAGCATTTCCCACATTCGCCCCATCAGGGTCCTCCAACTTTCGCCCTTTAGGAACACACCAGCGATACTACAGAGTAATTCAGGCGCAGCTGTGCCATGTGTGGGCGCACACACACACAGAGCTGTGCGCGTGGCGTGACAAACTCTGAGGATTCCTTTGGTTTCTGCATCCCAAGAGGAGTATGCAGCGAAGAACTTCTGACTCTTGTCCATGTTCGCGAGCGGTTGATTCGCCTCGTTGAGGATTCCCTTTCGGGAAATCTGTGAAATATGCCGCTGTGCACATGGTTGAAGTTGCAGCGGGAGGGTTCGTCAATGGCTGCGTGTATGATAGCTGAACATAGCGGATCCAGTTGTGGGGGGGCTTGTGTGAGCACATTGCCGAAAGCGGAAGCCTAACACGACGTCAACTGTTGAACAGCAATGGGTATGGATTCGACGGGTTCTCATGGGGTCTGTCACTATGAACGTTGAGCGGTCCTAAACTCTCAGGAAATGGTTACTACTTCCTGTGTATTCGTTGTACGTCCAGACCGGCGATCCTGCATTGGTGGATCACGAAGCGCCTTTGGCAAAATGGGGCCTGTGCATTCTGTAATTCTGTAGGTCACCAACACCCTGCATCATAATTGATATATGCTACATGTTTGCTTTGTCAATTTGTGGCAGGGTTACGGCAAGCAGTTATTGTGTCGGTTGTTGCATGGGTTTACCGAGGGTACCCTCAGCGAGGCGACGGCCCTCCAGAGTTTGCAGGAAGAACCGCCAGGATCAATCACGATCAAGTCAGGGGTGGAACTTGAAGTGCCTTGGTTGCAGTTGTTATAGTGGAGACGGGCAGGCGGCATCACAGTTGATTACATTTTGAGTTGGCGCGGTGCCAGGAGACGATCCACAGCCTCGCCACCAAAGAGCTGGAGCGGGGTTTCCACTCGTTTGAGAAAAGCGGTCCGGCCGTTCGGTGGTGCTGCATGGCCGGCTGCCGGCTTGGCCTGCCCCGGAAAAAAATCCCAATCTCTACCATACCCTAAAACCCTACAAACCTAACTCTTTAAAGCCCCTAAGCCCGAAACCTGCTCGTGCAAGGAGGCTGCGCTGCCGACTCCCCCTGCGCACATGACAGGCGTTGCCTGCAACACAGCTGGCAGTGGAAACAATTTCGGGATGATTTAGGTTTAGGGATTAATGCGTTGCATTGTGCCCGAGTTTGCACGCAGACATTCTCAGATGGCTACAGTGACACACAGCATTATCCCGGGAGTGGTGTTTCAACAAAATACAATGTCGCGCCATACCTCGGCCCCGTTGACTTGTTTTCTTTTGGCCCCAGCTGAAGCCAAGGCATTGTCGGTCATCTCCGCACTCTGGGCAATCCTCTAGCGACTTTTCAGAATAATTGTGGGTGTTGATGACAGCCTTCCGTTGTTTCAGAACGAAGGTGGGATGCGAGGGCTGAGAAGGAGACAACATGTTTGGGCTTTGCAACATCAGGCGACGTGAGATCCATAGCAAAAGTTCCAATTTTCGACAGCGGTTTAGCACGGGCAAACACAGCTTCTGCACGAGCGTAGCGATGCAACAAGCCATCAATGGGGAGTTCGTAGAGCAAGTTCATGGTATTTTGCAGGGTGATGCTGTGCGACTCGTGGGGTATAGAAGGCCATTTGCATCCTTTTGCGTTGCAGACATGCGCGAGTCGAGAATCGTTCTGCCAGCAGGAGATGCGAGTAGTTTTCCATCGTCGCAGCTGAGGTTTATGAGAGCCTCCGGCAAAACGAAGCTCGGCTGAAAGGAAAGGCTGCCTATACAGTCCTTCGTATTATTGTTGCCTCCCGCAACTGCTCTGGGGTATTGTCGGTGCGACTCGTGCGTGTGTTTCCTTCAACGATCTTGTTCCCTTGCGGTGCAGGTTCTGTAGTGCTAGTCGTTTTTCACACCACACGACACACAGGAACGTAGATGCGCATGTGTATGTACATATGCATACAAGTAAAGTCTATAGGTTTGTACATATCTACGTCATTCTGAATGTTGCCAGGTCCATCTCATTTCGGATTTCTGCAGTACGTGTCCAGAATCTGGTAAGCTACAACTTTTCGATTCCCTCACAAACCCGATGCGCACAGTTCACAGAGCTACGAGAAATGAAATCAACTTGGAGCCATCAGGTTCAATACGAACATTTGTGTATATGCCAAACGAGTGCATGAACCTATGGAGGCACGGACAACTAGTTATACCCCCACGCATGCGTCCGCTTGTGCCGCAGATTTTGCGGTTTGGTTGGATGGACGGAACGAAGATTTCGATGGGAGGACGATTGGCACGCATGTGTGCATGCAGCCATAGGTGCATGAACGTGTGCAGGCAGCATGTATGCCTGCGCGCGTCTCTGAATGTATGTGTTTTGTTCATGCCTATGTATGTATGTATGTATGTATGTATGTATGAATGTATTGACGTATGTACATATTAACGTATGTGCATATGTATGCATGTATGTATGTCAATGTATGTATGTTTGTTTGTATGTATGTACGTATGTATGTGTGTATGTATGTATGTATGTATGTACATATTATCTATGTGCCTCTACGGCTTTTATTACATGTTTCTGGCTGCGTGCGCATTCTCTGTTGCAAAGTTTATGGTATATAGATTCGGGATGTGCTCTGAAGGCGTGTACTTTATTGTCCGGCAGAAAGTTTGCGCAGTAAGTTTTCATTGCAGCCTGAAGGGCGTGCATTTCGGCTGAAGTTTGGCCAACATTTGGGGACGACTGGCTTTGGGCCCCATGAACAAATCGTCCCGAGAGGATCTGGGAAAACGGAGTTAGGAAGTCGACAGGTATTTTCTGGCTGTCAACTATGGTTTCGTTGAACGGCATGTCGAAATTCAGGCAACAATGCGGAGTCAATTCGGAGCCTCAAGGTTTGCTGAGTTAAGAAAACAGAAAGACGATGGCCCGCAGCTTTGGTCCCGGAGGGGTTAGGCTTTGTTGAGGTAGACTGTTTCTCTGGATACAATCAGACACCAAAAGGCTCTGGACTCGTTGCACTTCTCTGAACTCCGGACGATTCTCGTCACCGAGTTTGGCAACAGCGTGCCTGAGAATGTGTCTTGGCTGAACTGGCATAGGAGCTTCAAAACAGAACTTCAGAGGGCCAGCGCTACACAAGTCAGGCTCTAGTTTGAGGTATTTTCGGGCGAGTCTGTGCAATGTTGAATTACTGCACTTCCTTCTCTTCGAGTGCTTGCTTTCTGGATGCTTCAAAGGTGGCGGGCCGAAGTTGTGAGGTCAAAGTTGAAGGATGATTGGGGCACACGCTGCGTGGTGCCGAGAACTGGAACATGTCGGTGCTCCTCGTTTCAGTCCAGATGCACCGGGCATGCCCAAATGTATTGAGGTGTCCGCAAGTTTGGCAGAGGAGCTCAGGACACACATTTGCCCAAGACCCGACCGTTTCTGTTTGAATTTTGGAGGTCATGTCGAAGCATTGTGCGGTGGAGTTAATCTAGGAGAGGTTTGCCGATGTGCTCATGTTCGTTTGCTTTTCCATGGTCGGGTGCCGTGGAGCGGTGCAGAACATGCGCTCTAGGCTTTATCCTGAAGTCATGTCTGCAGGGATCACGGGATTTTGCTGAAGTCCCGTGTTCTTGCCATTCAGAAGTCAAACCTCTCACGGAGAACCCCGAACCCGAAATCCTCCAAACCCTTCTCAATCAGAAAGCCCAAACAAACTACTAGTCAAAAACCGAAGCCACCGAACCACGGTCTTACATGTCCTTTGAGCTGTGCCGGTTCTTGGTTGGAAGGCAGATGGCACTGATATCTGAAAAAAGTATCACGGCTGGAAAGCAGGATTGCATCCTCCTAGGATTGTCCAGAGAGTCCAACATGCTGCTCCCCGTTTGCAGATCTCCAGGAGCAAAAACCCCACACGCCGCTGGACGGAGGTTGCACATGCACTCGAAACCATCGCGCCGGACGGGCTGCTCGCGTGCGACCCCGCAACCCTAGACCCAGCAGAGCCCGATGGCCAAATTTTGTGTACGCTTGATTCTCCGGACTTGTTAACCCCAAAACCCTGAAACCCAAAGCCCCAAGCCACAGACAAGAACCCTACAACACTCCAACCTAAACCCTAACAAGCCGTATGAAACCCTGAGGGCTGTAATTCAGTTCTAATATGGGAACTCGATTCGGCATGTGATGCCCTATAAACCCTAAACCCTAAGCCTTATGATGGCCTTTTGCTTCTTGAGGAGCCCACAGGTCAGCTCCAAAGAATCCATGTGGGTAGCTCTCCTTTATAAGGGTGCCCTACTATGTTAGGGATATGCAATGGGACCCTAAATTAGAGAACTACCCATAAACTAGGGCCTGCAGAGTCCCTCCCATCATCCTTAAACCTAAATCCCCATACATGTATGTCCCCAACTCCTATGTAGCTTCGGATTGAGACTTTGCTGCAGGACGTGATCCTGAACGTCGCGGTTGCTGAAGAAGGACTGGCTTGACTCTTTCCCCCAAGACAAGGTATCTTAACTTGAACGATACCCTTCCGTGAGCCCGGCAAAAACCCACCTTTGTAGGGAAGTAATTATATAGAAAAGCCATGATAAGGAAGACAAGGGTAAGACCCCAGCAGTCCATGCATCTATCGTCGCAGCAGGCCTTTGCGTCGAGCATAAATAAGGCAAGCTGTAAAGACGAGTAGGAAGCCCGTACTCTAAACCCTAAACCCTACCCGAACCTGTAATGTGCACGGCAGGTGGCAGGTTAAAGGCTTGGAGAGCGCTTTGGTTGAGTTTTTGTTTTGGTCACCCCCGTCGGGAACACCAAGCAAACTGGAGTAACATAGAGAACGAGTGTCCCGAAAGGGTTCAGAGCAGCGGAGTCACACGACCGCCATGTGCTGGCAGGATTCGGGATTGCGTCCAAAATCCCAATATGCAGTGCTTCGAGTCAGAGGCATGACCAAGAGAAGGGCATTTCGATACAAACCCGCACGGAAACCAAAGGACAGATCGTCAAGGCATCACACGCGCAGCGTCATGCTGCGATGCGCGGCCACTGCCGCCAGCCTTGCCCCCGCGCGTGAACATGTTATGAATATTGGGTTAACAGATCAGGGACAACCTCACGAAAACCTAGCGGCCAACCAACTTCATGGACACCCAAAGGGGCAAACTCTCGAAGGACATAAAATACATTCATATACACGGTAACCTGCCACATTGACCCCACATCTCCCGCGTGTGTGTTTATATGGTTGTGCGCTGTGCGTTCTGCGCCCCCCCCCTCCCCCCCCCCTCCCCCCGTGGCTTGGACTGTTCTGGCCTATGTGACGCGTGGCTTTTGTGTTTGCAGGGTTTGCGGGGTCTGCGCGGGTTTGCGGGGTGCGGGGTTTGCGGGGTCTGCCGGGTCTGCCGGGTCTGCGGGGTTTGCAGGTCTGCGGGTCTGCGGGTTGCAGGGTCTGCGGGGTCTGCGGGGTTTGCAGGGTCTGCGGGGTTTGTGGGGTTTGCGGGTTTGCGGGGTTCGTGGTTTGCGGGGTCTGCGGGGTTTGCGGGGGGAGGGGGCGTGTGGCAGCCCTGCATCATATATATATATATCTCTCTCTCTCTCTCTCTCGCTCTCTCTCTGTGTTTGTTTCGTGTGAGTGTCCATATGTATATATATATATACATACACATATATACATATGTATATATATATATTTATTTATTTATATATCTGTAGAAATCTCTCTCTCTCTCTCTCTCTCTCTCTCTCTCAAAATATATATATATATATACATGTAGACATCCGTGTTTTTATGTGTTCAGACCGTCGCAGGGGGGAGACGAAGCGAACCGATTCAACGGCCAAGGACAAGCACTTACAGTGTGTTGTGCTTTGTGGTTTTCTGCAAACAAACACCAAATCGAAAAATGCAATCACAAAAATCCAGCCCTATGGTTAACCAAAGGACCGACAACCGTACCAACAAAATCAACCCAAACACTATAAGCCTATGACATGGCCTATGAGTTGTTGTGTTTTTGGTTTTAGTTGTTTGGTTGTTGTCTTCTCGTGTGTTTACTGTTGGTTCGTGTGCCTTCTCCACGGCGGTATTGCTGGTTTCCCGTGTGGCATTGCTCCCACACACAGAATGTGCATGTGGTCTTCCTGTCTCGTGCGACTCGCGAAAAGTTGCGATGAAAATTCAGTTGTTAGCCACTGCAGCGTGCCATGTTGAACCATAGCACCGCATGTAAGCATTTTCTATGCTAATTCCATATTTCAGTAACTCTGTAGCTCTTGCTCTTGTCCAGCTGTTTTTTTTCTCTGCCCATGCATTCGTGCGTATATGTAGGGGGGTTCGGGTTTAGGGTTAAGAAAGCAACTGTGGCCAAATTGTATGCCATGGTTATAGAAACAAAAACATGTTAGGCACAGTAGCAGGAAAAGCTGACTGCAGCTCCAGACATCTCGACCACAAGAGACGGTTCAGGGGATTCAAAGCTTCAGGATTTCCCATGGAGGCCTGGATGCGGATTGGCAGCAAGCACTATAGCTGCATGCATAATTTGCTAACACTACCCCTCGTTCGGGTTCCTCATTACATAATTACAGCATGTAACATGAAACCCTACTTCAATTGTTACTGTCCCCATAGCAACCTTATAAGCCTTCAAAGTTGGGATCTGATAATGTGGCTCTAGTTGCAGGAGATCCGCCCGATCGGAAATGCTCGGACACGTACCCACGCTCCTGCAGCTATGCTTTTGATAGTTGTAGTTTCTTGTGTTTGTGTTTGGGTTGAGGGCTCCTTTTCCGAAAGGGTGCAAAGGGGTTTTCTCGGGAGCTGGTTTGGATGGCATGATGTGATAATGTTGATGGGAGGTTGTCTCGAGCTTGCATGGCATTGGATTTTGTGAAATTCAGGAGGTTGCCTGCTATCTCACAGTCTGTGCTAATATCGTTTAACAAGCCGGGAGGTGCCGTGACGATTTGTGTCAGTTAGGAGGATGGATGGCCGGATGAATGCATGGATGGATGCAGCGATGGATGGATGGAGGGAGGGATGGATGGATGGATGGAGAGATGATGGGCGGTGAGCTTAGGTCTAGGCGAGATGAGATGATGTTCGGTGTCCCCTCGCTGCTTTCAACGCTTTGGGGACACATTCTCTAGCTGTGTGCCATTTCGTGGTTATGGCTCTTTATTGCTTAGGCTTTACAGCTGCTTTTGTTAACATGTCAGGCTAGGGGCCTGAAGCAGTCGTCGCGCAATCAAGAGCGAGTCGTTCTGCGATTCAGAAATTTCTGCTCATGGGACGATCAACCACCGTGCGGAACGTTCTCCCCTTGTCTATTACCCTGCTCGGATTTTCTTCATATGGGCGAAGAGCTCAGAGTGCATCCCGAGGGCCTGCCGGACCACCTGCATGCCACGTGCATGCCCTGGTTCAACGGCCTCCTCATAGCTAAACCCGAAATCGGTTTTTTGACAAAACCAGAAGGTTTACCAAGTCCTCATGCCTTTATGCGTCAGGACGGTTCCGGTTTTGGGTTGTGTCTATGCTACGGGAAAGCTTTGCTAGTGCAGTTTCGGCCGGATCTTAAGTCACACGTAGCCTGCCAGTTTGGGGTTTAGGGTTGCTGTATTGGGCACAATTCGGTTTCTCCTCCGGAATTAGCGTCCTTCCTACTACAGCAGTCCCCTGACAGTGGTTCTTGCGGGTCGTTGGTGTCATGCCCTTTTCATGAGGAGTCCTTCCGCAATGGGGGAGTTGTTTAAACTATTTAAACTGGAATCTTTTTTGCACGAACCCAAACCCCAAGCCCTTTGATCCTGGACCAGGCCCAGGCATTCTCGATACATCCAGGGACTTAAGAGACAACGGAACAGGATGGTTGAACAATAGAACCCTAGCCCCCAACCAGTGTATTCACAGGTGATGACAGTACAACATCATCACGAGGGCCAGGAGAGGGATCATACAGTAATAGGCGCTGCCCGACAAAATCCCGCAGCACAGACGTGCGTCTTTGCGTGGCTTCTTTTGGTTGCAGCCGGCTCTGGACGAGAGATGTTTGTCAGTTGGCATGAAGCCGCAACCCCAATGAACTCTCTTTTTGAAAATCTTGAAGTCCGATGAGGGCCCAAGGATCCTCCTCGAGCTTGTCCCATCTTTCCGAGTGACAGGCAATGCGCAGTGGAAGCGGCTGGAGCTGTGTATGGCGCAAGTCCTGACTATGGAGCCTCTTGGTGGAACAGGAGGGCTTCCTCCCTGCCCCGGCAAACTTCTTAGGCATCAAAAACAGTTGGACGACACGACGACTACTGCGAATGCGACTACGTACAACCACGACAACGAATGTGCATGCCAAAGTGAATTCGGAACGAGTACGGTTGCGAGCACGAAGGCGAGTGCAAGCGAATACGCAGGGGCATGCCAAGAGGAAGACGACGGCTCCTGCTGATGCTCCTGCCTCTACGAACTCTATAGTTTTACTAGTTCCTATTTGTTCCTGTTCTTATCACTATTCCTGTTAATGTTAGATTTAATGTTGGTGTTGATGCTGCTGCTACTGCTGCTACTA
>CAJNJA010007828.1:0-13938 GCA_905231915.1 Symbiodinium necroappetens
ATATCCTGCGAAAGCAAAAGCCCCAGACCTGGCATCATGTCTTCCTCCCAACATACGGCCGGGCCGAGGCGGACGACGCGCAGCGTTTAAATTACACCATATACACCCTGACGGCCCTGAGCCTTCGACTATTTTTCTACCGAAAGCACGAAGCTCATAGACCTGGTGCCCTGTGCCGTAAATCCGGTTTAGGGTTTAGGGTGTGGGGTTTAGGGTTTAGGGTTTGGGGCTTATTTAGGGCCCCGACTTCAAACCCGCATGGAGGGTCGGGGGACTGAGAAAGTGGCGATACTATAGAGTTGAGTTTGGCATTCTTGAACCCTAAACCCTAAACCCTATAACTCTGTATACATTCACTACATGCCGAATCCCACGTGACGCAGCGAGTCTATACCTCCTTATTCCAGGCACCAGGGCCGTGAATTCAGTATTACGAGAGAAGGTTAAGACAATGGTGAGGCCGTTGATGTTGAAGGTTGGGGCAAGTTTGATGAGGCTTGTGAGGCGAGGAAACGTGTGGAGAAAAGGTCTGGCAGCGCCCTTTCGTCACTGCCGGCATCCCGCTTCTCGGTCAATCGGGTTTTCATTGCTGGCCTTGCCCCCCAAAATGGCTTTCTTAGCCCATCCTCACCAGCCATCCACGCTCTGTGTTCCAGCAAAGGACCCTTGCACAGAGCTCTTCTTGACAAAGTGGGGCCATAGCTGTGAACCACAGCATCGCGCTTGCATCTGGCAGAGCAACCTTGTTCTGTAATCAGTCGCTCCGTCACTGTGCTGCGATCCGCCTGCTGCGATTTCTGCTGTGCGAGCTCCAGGTATTCTGCACGCTGTCATCGTCGTTATCATGCTCATCGCCATCATCGTCGTTACTATCGTCCATCCTCAATGATATCACCGCCGATATCATCAGCATCGTCGTCAGCATCGTCATCATCGTAACTATCATCGTCGTTGTCATCACCATGGCGATCATCGACGTGAACATCGTCGTTATCATCACGGCTACCGCCATCGTCAGCACCATCGTCGAGAGCATCGCTAGCATCAGCGTCACATCGAGCTCACCATCGTCGTCATCATCAGCGTCAGCATCATCGTTATCTAGTCCTGAACATGTTGAGGGGTGGGTTTTTAGTGTCTGACTTTCACCACGGATTGAACTGCACAGCGCTTGAAACTGCGGTCTTATAGTGTACATTTCTCAGTGGAGGCCAAGGTTTGAAGGTCTCTGTGTCTTGACTGTATCGGAAAAAAACCACTGACTCTCCAGACCGCCATTTTCAACTTTGCTACGATGAAAAGCCCCACAACAGGACCCCGTAGAAGAAAAGCACGAGAGTCGAATCCCCTTCGAAGAAACCACGGCCACCAAAACCGGAAAAAAACTGAAGGTAACCAAGAGCCTTCCACTTGGAGGTTCATGGGTAGTTATAAGTATGGTTATAGGTCCCCTAATATGGGTTATAACTATAGTTTCCTTACTTATAACCCCACTTATAACTACCCATGAACCTCCAAGCCGAGAGCCTCAAGCCTTCCTAGACCCTGAACTCTAAACTAAAACTCCTAAACCCTAACCCCGTAAACCCCGAAACCCCTCAACTCCTAAACCCTCACCCCAAAACCCTAAACCCTCGCCCCTAAACTTATAAACCCCTAAACTCCTAAACCCTACACCCCAAACCCCAAGTCGGTTATAAGTAGGGAAGGGTTATAATTAGGGATTTTGGGTACTTATAACTCTACTTATATCCCACTTACTCCCCTGGGCCTCCAAGTAAACCGCCTCCAATTCTTCATACGGCTCCTCGAGCCCCCGGCTGTAGCGCGCGAGATGCTGCAAGTCGCCCACAATGACCTGAGCAAGGATATTTTGGGTTTTTTTTTGAGGTGGACATGACATGATTTTTTGGGGTTTAAGGTTTCAGGTTTAGGGTTTAGGGGTCCAGGTGTTGGGGGCTTTGGGGCTTTAGGGCTTGAAGTTGGGGCTTAGGGTTCAGGGGTTTGGGGGTTTAATGCTTCAGGGCTTTGAGCTTGTGGATTTCAAAAACACGTCATGTAGGGATTAAGGCTGAAGGTTCGGGTGTTAGGTCCAGTTTTTTCTATAGCGAAGTTTTAGCTGCGGCTCCGGGAAGTTTTAGGGCTTCGGTCTCAGAGTTTCGGGCCATGTTTCTCGACCTTCGCGCACGGGGTGCCTACTGTAGCTTGACAGTCCACGTGAAGAGTTCCTGCGGGTTCTAGAAGAGGTCTGTGAGGAGTCTACATACGGGGTCCTTTCAAGGTTCCCGAAACCTTCCCTAGAAGCGCCCCCGAAGGGTTCCTGTAAGAGTTCCTCAATGGGGGTTGTTGTACCCCATCATCCCGAAGCACTGATCGATTCTTCAGCAAGAACCCCTAAAAACCCCAGGCTAGAACCCTAAACCCTAAACCCCCTCAAACAAAAACTACAGCAACCTTTACAACAACCAATGTTGGAACCCTTTGACGGTCAGCTAATCCTGTAGATTAAGCCTTAACCCAACACCCTAGAACCCCAAACCCAAAAAACCCTAAATTACTACACCCTATACCTTAACCCAGAAAAGCCCTAAACCCAACACCTTCCCTCTCCAAACTCTAAACCGGAAGCTGTCAGCTGAGGCCCCAACCAGACCAGCCACCGCCCGCGACCTCAAACTCGGATCTTTCTGCGTTGTTGATGAAGACGGCAGTTCAGCTCTCCAGGGGCTCCACTTTCTCCAGGTTTAGGGTTTAGGGTTTCGTACTTTCTCTAGGTTCCTCAGCAGCCTTTTCATAGCAAGGGTCGCCTGTTTTTCCTACTGTTCAGGTTGCAGGAGGGAGGCCTAAAACAAGAAGGGAAGAAGCCGCAACCGGGGAACCTGGTTCGGTGCTCCTTTTGCGGGGTTTAGGGTTCAGGGGTTTAGGGTTTAGGGGTTCAGGGTTGGCTCCTCCCAGGGATCCCTTCAACAAGCCCCAAACCTGTGAGAGGAACTATGGTAGGGGCTCGGTACGGTGCCCTATAAAAAAGGACCCTTGCAAGGGAGAGAGCTACCCAAGGTTCGGGGAGTTATCAGTCGGGGCTAAAGGGGCTCTCTGTTCAGAGATCTAAGGGGCATGCTATTGATGATGTAAATCCTTTAGGGTTTAGGGTTTAGGGGCATTACCTCAAGGACCCTAAACTATGGGAATTATGGTAGATTCCTTATCATGGGCAATGCAGGGTTTACATCATCAACCGTAGTACCTGGGTTCCGAAAGGGGGCGTTGAAGGGCTACAAGCTACAGGGGCTACCTGATCCCAAAACCTACTTGGAGGTTCATGGGTAGTTATAAGTATGGTTAGTCCCCTAATATGGGCTATAACTATAGTTGTCTTACTTATAACCCCACTTATCATTGCCCATGAACCTCCAAGTACCTGTTTTGAGGGGGCAGATACAAAACACGTAGGCTTCTGAGGCCTCAGGTAGGCGTGAGGGTTCAGGCTTCAGGGCTTCAGGGTTTGAGGTTTGGGATTTAGGGGTTAAGGGTTTAGGAGCTTCAGGGTTTTAAGGCTTAGGAGCCCCTTTATTCACCCTACCCCCGAAAGTCCGACTGTAGGTGCCTCTTTTGGTTTTACGGGGCTTGAGGCTCTTTCCCTAAGGCTCTAAGGACTCATATTTAAAGGCTTTTGGGCTCAAAGACCCTAAACCCTAAACCCGAAAACCCTAAACCATACTATATAAGGCTTTTGGGCTATTGGGAGCCTTGGTGTTTGGCAGCAGCTCAGCCACGCAGCTTCGACATAGCACCTGGGGCGCCCGGCACGGCGACGTTCAGGCGCCTGTTCAGCGAGCTATGCGGTGAGTTTAGAGCTAAACCCTACCCATAGGCTCCTAAGTAGTTCCTTTTTATGGTTCATATTTAGAAGCCTATAAAGTAATCCCAAAAAGGAACTACCAAGGAGCCTAAGCCCTAAACCCTATACTTAGGCTTGGCTGTTTCCCGGCTTGGGCCTGAAAACCTGCTAAGCCGGAGCTCCCCGTATGGAACGAAACCCTGAAGCCCACAGCCTAGAACCTTACATGCTACAAAGTCGGTAACCAGCAGCCTCCAGGTACCTTTTCATAGAGCCCCAAAACAAGGGGTAGTTAGGGTATAATAGAGGGTAGTTGGGAGGTGCTGGAAGATTCTAAATCTTAGCCTCAAAAAACCCTAAACCCTAGCACCCTAACACCCAGAAACCTTAAACCCCAAAATAACCCTAAACCCCAAAAGCCCTAAAACCTTAAAAACACAAGGAACAAAGCCCGAAGGAGCCAACGACTCCACAGGATGAGGAGGTTTGGGCTTTCGGGTTCGGGTTTAGAGTGCTCTCGTAGGGCTAGAAGCCCGAAGCTGGAGTTCAGGGTCGAGTTAAGCTAAATCCTAAACCCTGAACCCCCCAAACCCCTAAAACCCTCAACCCTAAAACCCCAAAAGAACCCAAGAACCCCAAAACCCTAAACCCTAAACCCCAAAGGGTTTAGGCTTCAGGAACTCGGATGGCTTGTGAAGCCCATGCTGCTACTTCGGCACTGTTATGGAGAGTTCTCGTCCCCTTATGACTCTATGTCCGTGGAGATATTAAGGGTTCCACATCCCAAAAACCCTAAACTCCAGTAAGAAGTCCTACTAGAAACCCCTGCAACATAGACGCCCGGCCCCAAGGATCGACACCCGACAGCCCGAAAAATCTAAACCCTAAACCCGAAAAATCTAGACCCTAAACCCTAAACCCTAAATCCTAAAGCCCCAAACCCTAAACCCTAAAGCCCTACAGCAGCATAAGCCCTAAAGCCGTAAGCCCATAAGCCCTAAATCCCTACAGCCCTAAAACCCTATAAGCCCTAAAGCCCTAAAGCCCTAAAGCCCTTTAGGCCCCAAGCCCTAAACCCTAAAGCCCTAAAGCACTATAAGCCCTATAAGCCCTATAAGCCCTATAAGCCCCAAACCCTAAAACCCTAAAGCCCTATAGGCCCCAAACCCTAAAGCCCTAAAACCTTATAAGCCCTAAAACCTAAGGCCCTAAAACACTAAGCCCTAAAGCCCTAAAGCCCTATAAGCCCTATAAGCCCCAAACCCTAAAACCCTAAGTCCTAAGGCCTAAGCCCTAAAGCCCTATAAGCCCTATAAGCCCTATAAGCCCTATAGGCCCCAAACCCTAAAGCCCTATAGGCCCCAAACCCTAAACCCTAAAGCCCCAAACCCTAAACCCTAAAGCCCTAAAGCCCTAAGCCCTAAGACTTAAAGGCCGCACCTCGGGTCGCTGAGGAAACCGATCGGCCGCCGCGCGCCTGCATTTTTACCCCAAAGGCTCGAAGAGCGTTTGGGGTTTTAGGGGTTTAGGGTTTTAGGGTTTTAGGGTTTTAGGGTTTAGGGTTTAGGGTTTAGGGGTTTTAGGGTTTTAGGGTTTTAGGGTTTAGGGTTTAAGCTTCGGGGTTTAGGGTTTAGGGTTTAGGGTTTAAGGTTCAGGGGTTTGGGGGTTTAGGGTGTAGGGTTTTAGGCTTTAGGCTTTAGGGTTTTAGGCTTTAGGGTTTGGGGTTTAGGGTTTGGGGTTTAGGGTTTTTGGGCTTTGGGTTTATGGCTTTGGGGGCTTAGGGTTTAGGGTTCAGGGTTTTAGGGTTCAAGGTTTAGGGTGTAAGGTTCAGGGTTCTAGGGTTTAGAGGAAAGTGGGCTTATGCAAGATTTTCTCGTGTCGGAGCCTGCTCATCGGGATCCACAGCAAAAACACGCCGAGTCTGAACCCTGGGCCCCAAATCAGTCGCTCAGAACGAGAGTTGTAATGAGAGACCTGAAGATCGAGGCCCTGAGTTCGTGAAAAGAAGCCGGAATCTCGTACCCTGGACGACCCCCAACTTAAGCTCTAAAGCCTACAGCCTTAAGCCCTGAAGCGGAAATCTGAATCCTAAAACCCTGATTAAACTCTAAGCCCGAGCGATTCTCTCCTTAAGCTTCTTTCTCCGCGCCACCTGTACAAGCTTTGCCTGGCCTTGCAGCTCCAGTCACACGTCTTTCAGGCGAAGGCTGCGGCACGCTGGGAAGGGAGGGCGGTAGTCAGTCCCTAAAGCGCTATATACATGTCCAGGCCTTATAAGGACTAGAATCGGATTCTGGGATATACTGCAGTAGAATGACATAAACCCTAAACCCCTAAACTGCTAAGCCCTAAACCCTAAACTCCTCAGACCAACTCGGATTCTGCGTTTCTGAGCCCCCTGAAAACCAGTTGGCCTAAGGCATCCGGGGCTTGGAGCAAGGGATTGGGGTTTAGGGTCTAGGGTCTAGGGTTTAGGGTTTAGGGTTTAGGGTTTGGGGTTCAGGGTTTAGGGCTTAGGTTTTAGGATTTCGGCTGAGGGTGGAAGACTTGTTTCCCTTGCAGACACGTTGGTGCAAGACCCAATTCAGAAGCATGTTTCCAAGTCCGCTCAGAAGGAAAGCACACACGGAGTGCTCTTGGAAGTCCCTTACAGCAATCAACAGGAAGCAGAACGCCAATAAGAGAACACACCCCAAATACCCTAAACCCTAAACCCCCTAAGCCCTAAACCCTAAAACCCCGGACTAGTTTGCAAAGTTCGCCTCCCCAGGCGAGAGCGCCCGGCCGTTGTTCCGGGCAGCACCCAACTGGCACTTGCCGGCACGAACCCGAACCAAAACATCGCGCTTTCTAGCATCTATGACAAAACTCGGGCCCGAAACTTTAAGCCCAAAACCCTAAACCCTTAAATCTTCAAACCCTTAAGCCCAAAACCCTTAAACGCTAAACCCTTAAACACAAAACCCTGACCCCTTAAACCCCAAACCCTAAACCCTGAACCCTTAAACCCATTACATCTGAACCCTGAACCCTAAACCCTGCGCCCTAAGCTCTCAACCCCGACCTCTAAACCCCAGCTGCCCCAGTTTCGGATCGCTCGGGTTTGGGGTTTTGGGTTTAGGGGTTTAGGGGCTTAGGGTTTTGGGTGTTGGGTTTTAGGGTTTCAGGGTTTCAGGGTTTAGGGCTTTAGGGTTTTAGGGTATAGGGGTTTTAGGGTTTAGGGGGTTTAGAGTTTAGAGTTTAGGGCCTCGACTCTGAACTCTAAACCCGAGATGCCTACATTGCAGGGCACACCCGGCTCTGAGAGCATCAAGGCATGGGGCGGGGCTCCAGGTCAAAACAAGATTTTCGGGTTTAGGGTTCAGGGTTTAGGGTTGAACGCGCCAGGGAAGATGGGTATACCGTTTACATCATGGTTTGGGGTTTAGGGTCCAGGGTTTAGGATTCGCGGTTGACTTTTATGGAACGTATTCCGTATACATAATGAGAACCGTAGACCCTGGACCCTAAAACCCAAACCACACACACATGGCCAAACAATGTCTCTCTCGCTTGGTCTCTGGTCCTGTTCCCTGTAACATCGTAGCTGTCCTCACAGCATATCTGTGAAATTTATAGGGCTCGGGAGTCGCGGCTGCAGAGCCCGATGTTCTTTCAACAAATTATTGAAATGCGGCTTGCTCTGCATCTCGGGTTCCGACTCGGGGGTCCGATCTTGCAAAAAAAACTCTCATCATAGAAACCCTGGACACTCTGAGCATAGAAAAACCCTAAATCCTAGCATAGATAGCTAGGAGAGAACCCCTACTCCTTACTTCCCCAGAAAGCCAAGGAAATAAAAGGTTAAACTTTCACATTGCTACTTTAAATTATAAGAGCCCAAAAAGTTTAAAGGTCGGGTATTGGGGAACGAAGACTCTGACTCTCGAACGAAGGAACCTACAGACGCGAGCTTAAAGAGTTGCTGTGGACCCACGACATTCTAAGAAAGCCTCTGCGCAGGGTCATGGCTCTTTGGGGGTTTAGGGTTTAGGGTTTAGGCTGGTTGAGGGGGTTTAGGGTTAAGGGTGGTTGAGGGGTTTAGGCTGGTTGAGGGGTTTAGGGTTTAGGGTTTAGGCTGTGTTGAGGTTTTGGGCGGGACAGACTTTGGAGCCTTGGGCTTCGAGGTCTGGATGCAGGAAGCATAAACTTAGTTGCTGCGCTCATAAGCACAAAAAAAGTGTAAACTTTTAGTTCTAGAAGAAATCATACTATCCCAAAAAGCTTAAATTGTAGTACTTCAGCTCCGGAGTAAACTGACTAAAAAAAAATGGGCGCCAAGCTCGGGGTCTGGGTGCAAAAGGCTGGAGGTCCGGGACTTGCAATGCACTCAAACCAAGGAAGTGTCAGCAAAGCATATCCAGGGCTTCATATTATGGTATAGCTTATACTAGACCCTAAACCTTAAACCCTAAACTCTAAACTGCCGAGAGCGCCGCTGACCATTTGCATGGGCGCTCGAGGCTCTGACCGAGGCCCCGGCCGAGCGTCCCGTCAGAACGGTGAGGGAGCGGTAAAGTGTCCCGGTTTACAAAGACTGTAGTGACGCCGTTGAAGCGCTTTTGGTCTGTCCTGGGGGCTCTGGGGGGTACCCCCAGGCAGGCTGGCGCCAATCCAAAAAATGTGTTTTGCGACTTCGACCTCCAAGCCAGCGGGGTCTGGGGCCCCAGGCTGGCAGATTCCAGGGGCCAGGGCCTTCTGGGCCGGTCCGAGGGGGCGACCCCGCCAATTCCTCCAAACAAAGTTTGCGGGTGCAGATTTCAACAACCCCTACCCTGCCCCTGTTTAAAGCTTTTGAGTTTTGGTTCAAGTTCTGGGGCGGGGGGGAGAATTTGGACTTCTACGATTTAAGGTTTGTAGAGATTGGTTTGGCCATACACGGGTTAGGGTTTGGGGTCTTTAAGGTTTAGGAGGAGTCTAGCCGCTCGCAAGCGCCGGCGCTTGCATTGTCTTTTGCGGCCCTCGGATACGGTTCAGGGTTTGGGGTTTAGGGCTGAAAGGCTGGGAGGGGTGCAGGGGTAAGGGTGGGGGCCTAAGTGTGCTCAGGCGTTATGACATCCTGTAGAGGGGCCGCTGGGGCGAAGTTCCATATGGGTAGTTTTCCAAATTAGGGGTCCCCTTTTGGGTCCTTTTCTAAAAAGGATGCCGTATTATAATGGGGGCCTAAAAAGGGACCCTAAATTTAGAGAACTACCCATGTGATACAGAGTCTTGAGTGCTAGATTAGAACCTTTAAACTTAGAGTTCGGCCTGGGCTTGTTGCCTATATAACCCGTTATAACTAACATAGAAGCCTTCTTGCATTACTCTTTAAGGTTCAGGGTTTAGGGTTTAGGGTAGAAGCTTCTTGCAGAATTCTTTAAGCCCTAAACCCAGAACTCACCCCCAAACCCTGAGCCCAAAACCCCTCCGCTCCCAAGACACATCGTTGCCGCACCAAGTCGCGGGGCGCTTTTTATTGCCTGAAACAAAAGCACACGCCCCCTCCCCCCCACCGAAGCAGGGGGAGGGAGGTCACGAACGGGCCCGAAGGCGTGTCAAGCCCTGCCTGCTCGTTTGCCGCGCGGCCTGGAAAAAAAGCACGATCATCCACACCCAAAGCCCTAAACCCTAAACCCCCCCAAACCTTCACTCTAATGCCTACACCCTGAACCCTATGTTCTAACTCTAAACTCTACACCCTACACCCATATAGCCTTAAATCCCGAAAACCTTGACTCCAAACTACAAACCCGTTAACCCTAAGCCCTAAGTCAAAGCCCTAACTAAGACCGCATTTCTGCAGCCCGGGCAGCCTTCTAGGGCCCTCTCGGCGACTTTGCCTTCGGATTCAGAGCTTCAGGGCTTTGGGTTTCTGGTTTCGGGTTTAGGGAAATTTTGGAGTTTAGGGTTGAAGGATTTTAGAGTTTCAGGGTTTGGGTTTTGGGTTCAGGGCTTAAAAGTTTGAGAGTTTAGGGTTCAGGAGCTCAAGGTTGCTAGAGTCATGACACAATCTACCCGAAGCCTCTTCTCGATTTATAAATGTCCCCACCCATCTTAGCACATATTAATACCAAAATCTATCTATCTATCCATCTATATATATATATACGTACCACACATACAAAACATCTGTATAGATGTTTCGCATATGCCCAGGACGCTCTACATTATGGAGCTTCTCCGGCCGGTGTTAGGGGTTTTCGGTTGGGGGTCCAGGTAATACCCACAGAATGAGCAACGTCAGCCCGCTGCTCCAAGTCCATTACACTCACATCCTAAAGCCCGAAGCCATGCGACGCCAACAACCTACCTATTGTGTAGAGGACGTATATTATGTACGGAAATATAAATAAGGATTCCTTAACGGGTAAGTTTTATAGCCTTAGCCACTCAATGCCCCACCCTTAACTTAGAATCTGGACGTAGAGAGCCTAAAGATACCTGCAAATGCCATACCAACATTGCTACAACTCACAGCGCCCCTGAATTCACGTTGCCACACCAAACCAGCTCGAGCAGATGCGAACCGCACATCCCACTACATCCTCAATTTAAAACATGCACGGGATTGCAGCTCGATTAGCACCCGGAGACAACCCAGAAAATGCACTGTGGAGAAGACGCGCTTCATCAGGTTCGTGAGCCCCAAGTCTTGGAGGTTACAATGAATTAGTCGAACATGTGCACCGCGCCACACTGTTTGGGAGCAAGACACACACACACACAGAGACACACACACACACACATACACAAACACACCCGACAGACAGACACACAGACACAGACAGACACAGACAGACACAGACAGACACAGACAGATAGAGACGGACAGACACAGACAGAGACAGTGCACATTTTGGGACCCCATGGGGTGCTCCTGGATTGGTTCTTGGGTATGTCGGGCTTGGACAGCGGGGTACCTTTTCACTGCTGGGGATTTCCGCTGGCCGCTAACAGCTCGTTGGGCCGGAATGTTTAAACCTGTTGGCAGACTGGGCATCGCCTTGCGAGCCCCCGAGCCCCGAACAGCACAAGTGTCAGAAGTCACAAAAAATGCGGTTGTTCTCATCGTGGGGTGATAGGGGATGGCCGCAATCGTCATCATTGCTGGCTTCTTATCATCATCCTAGGAAGCCTCGCTGTCCCCGTCGGGTCCCACCATGGAGGAGTGATAGGAACTTCGTCGTCATCGTCGTCGTCGTCGTAGTAGTAGTAGTAGTGGTAGTAAAGTAGTAGTAGTGGTAGTAGTGGTAGCAATAGTAGCACTATACTGTCCCAAGCGAAACAAAGCGCCTGGCCACTCTGCTCCTCCGCTTTGCCCTCGAGGTGGGCGGCGTTTCGGCGTCTGCTTTGGTCCTCGGCCTTGCAGGACTCCGCTCTGCCATGCCCCTCGGAGCGAAGATGTGCTTCGTGCCTTCACGGTTAACAGCGTAAGTCCTCAGCCCACCAACTCTAATGTCCTCGCTGCCCTTCCCAAAGCATATATGAAGCCATACAACACCAAGAAACGCTTCAAGCTGAAGAACTCAGCAACATCCCACATGTAAGCTTCAGTGCAGGAAGCCCACCCTCCCATTCGAGAGCAGCCCATTGGAGAAGTCAGATATGGAATTTCGCCGAAGGGCTCCCGAAGCTTTCCAGCCTTGTTCACTGTCGACACAATCCCTGGGCTACTTCCACACAACACTGATGAAGCAACACTCTTTGCCGGGCAAGTGCATGTAGCACAACTAGCTCACTTAAAGTCCATTGCCGAAACCTTCCAATCACTGGCCCGGCCCCCTGAAACGAGCCCCTGAGCCAGGTTCGAGACGCTTGGTTCGGAGGCGTCGGAAGAGAGCAATTTTGTGGAGTTTTGTGAATCAGACGGTTCAGGCTTCTGTCTTCAGGGATACGACGCATCGGGCCGTGGAGACTACGGCAAACGGACCCTTCGAGTCTGGGGGTAGGCACTGTGCACACTGCCAGCCCTGCCCTGCCCTGCTCCTGGCCTGCCCCTGCCTGCCCTTGCCCTGCCTGCCCTGGCCCTGCCCTCCCCTGCCCCCGCCAGCCTTTTCGCGAAAAGTCGTCCTGCTTTGCTCTGCTTTCGAGCAACCCTGACAGGGTGCGAGAGGCGAAGTGTTTGTTGGGAACCCTTGCTTCTCGTCGAGCGGACGGCACAGGCCGCGAGGACCCACAACCCGACAGTAATCCATCCGTTTTGCTGTGAGACGCACATTTTCTGCAGAGCTGCGAGGGGAAGCAGAGAGCAAGAAAGCCCCCCTTGAGGGTTGGGGGGTGAACCCTAAACCCTAATTGAGAATAGTTGGGGTGGTTGGGGCGGGACTACATGCTGACGCAAGCGCGCGATTAGTGGGTGCGCCCCTCTTCCTAAAGTAAAAGGCGCACCCACCGCACACACATTGTCTACACACTCTAAACCCTAAACCCTAAGCCCTAAAGCCCTAACGCCTAAACCCTAGACCCTAGACCCTAATCCCTAAACCCTAAGGGGCTTCCTTCTTAGGGGAAGTGGGACACTTTCAACTAAGGGGTCCCCTGGGCTCTCGGCTTGGAAGTCCCAGGGTCCCTTACACGATTTGCCCTTCCGGCCTGGTAACTAACCTTTTTGGGGGTTTAGGGTTTATGGCTTTTTAGTTCAGGGTTTAGGGTTCAGAGAGTTCAGGGTTTTTTAGTTTGGGGTTTAGTTTGGGGTTGTGTAGGGTTTAGGGTTTAGTTTGGGGTTTAGGGTTTGGGGGTTTAGGATGTTTGTCAAGAGAGTCTTATGGACAAGAAAACCCCCTCCCAAACAAGTTAACTTGGAATAAGTACTACGTCCCACCCCTAAACCCCAATAACCTTGAATCCCAACCCCCCTAAACCCGATAGCATCATCGGAGGAACTTCCATTTCCGATAGTCTTTGGAAGCCGAGATCTTTAATGAAGCACGATCACAGGCTGACGCTGGTGATGCCGCGGGTAACCTGAGCGAAGGCTCGACTTCCGGATGCAGATGGGTCTCGGGCTCAGGGTTTAGGGTTTAGGGTTTAGGTTCAGGGTCTTTGGTTTGGCGTGTAGGGCTTAAGTTTAGGGTTTACGGTTTACATTTAGGGTCTTTGGTTTAGGGTTTAAGGTCTAAGGTTGGGGTTTACGGTCTAGGGTTTTGGTTTAGGGTTTTAGGGTTGCATACGGCTACGACAAGGGGCTTACCAGGCTAAGGTCATCGAGACTAAGGCGCTACCTGGACCCTAAAGAACCTACCTTTTTGGGGCTCCTTACTATGAGCTCCTTATAAAAATTCTGCAAAAGGTAGGCTATTGAGGGTCTGAGGGTTGAGGCGAGTGAGGGTCCTAGGGGTGTAGTAGGGCTTTAGGGTTTACAGTAAGGCCCCTAAAACCCTAAACCCTAAAACCCTAAGACCCTAAACCCTAAAACCCAAAAACCCAAAAACCCAAAAACCGCCTAAACCCTAAAACTCTAAACCCTAAACGGTTTAGGTTTAGGGTTTAGGGTTTAGAGATGACCGCGATAAGGTTTCCATCACATTGCTTAACGAAGGCGCTTTGTGCCGTCTGGGAAACTCTAAATGCCAAACCGGCTAACCTAAAACCCCAAGCCCCGAAGCCGCCGTGCCCGAACCCAGAATCACCCCATCACGCTGCCATCGTGTTCTCGCTATTCTATTATTATTCGTTTGACTCCGTAGCACTACCAGTCTTATTCGCACTGCGGTCCTCATCATCACTATTGTTAAGAGCCTTAACCCTAATCACTATTGTTAAGAGCCTTAACCCTAATCCCGGAACGTACTAAATCAAGTTACATGACTCAGACTAAACAGCCTAAATTGTAAGTCGAAGCATTTCAGTCATTTGAGCAAAACTAAATTGCCAAAAGCATCAACCCTTTGGAATCCTAAGCCAAAATCCCGTCCTCTTCCTCCTCCTCGTCCTCCTCCTCTCTAGTGGACCCTAAATGCCTGCTACTGCTGATGATCTAAATCCTGCACTACCTTAAGGACCCTAAACTATGGGAATTATGGTATATTCCTTAATAATGGGTAATGCAGGATTTATATCATCAACCGTAGTAGGCATCA
>CAJNJA010007831.1:0-40899 GCA_905231915.1 Symbiodinium necroappetens
CCCGAAACCCTAAACCCTCCACCCCTAAACCCTAAACCCTAGACCCGAATCCTTTAGGTGTTGGGCTTTGGGGGATGAACATTTCAAAATGTTGGGATGAGGAGGGGGGCTTAGTGCTTAGGGCTGACCTAAAATAACCAAGATACGTTTGGGGCTTAGGGCTTATAAGGTTTAGGGCGTAGGGTTTAGATGTGGCCCTACCATATGACATATGAAATAGGTACTTAACCTACTTTAGAGACCTACCCACATGAGGTGATCTGCTGTGGATCAGATAGACCGATGTGCCTGGATGATTGGAAGCACTTCGAGCAAGGACGGCAGGGGTTTTACTCCTTTCAGGGCATGCAAAAGGGTTTTAGGGCCGAAACCCCAAACCCCAAACCCTAAACCCTCAACCCTAAACCCAAACCCTAAAACCCTACAAACTAGTAGGTTCTGACCCCTTTTATTGCAGAACTAAGCACTAAGCAGTCGGTTTGGGGATCCTCAAGGAGGCCCTCTGGGTTGGGGCTCAGTGGGCTTAGAGCTTAGGGTTTAGTTAGGGTTTAGGGTTGTGGGTTTAGGGTTTAGGGTTTAGTTAGGGTTTAGGGTTTAGGGTTTAGGGTTTAGGGTTTAGGGTGGGTTTAGTCAAAACCCTAAACCCTAAACCCTAAGTTTAGTCTGGGTGCGTAGGGAGAGAGGACGGAAGCTCCAGATTTTGATTTCCTAATACAAACTCAAAAAGGTAAGTTATTTGGGGGTCCAATTATAAGCAATACCGTAACCCCAAAATGGGATTTGAGGGTTTGGCTTTGAGTCTTACGGTTAAGGGTCTTTTAGGGTTTAGGGATCAGCTCTTGTCCGCAAGGCCCTAAGCCTTAATCCGTAAATCCTTAATTCCCTAAACCCTAAGGCTTAGTCACCAACGGAAGTTTCACAAGAGTTCTTCAACGGGTTGCTTTCAGGATTTCTTTACAGGTTGCTTTGATGGCTCATGAAGGCTTCTGCAGTGTAGGGGTTTAGGGTTTAGGGTAGGCTGGTTTGGAGATTTTGAGTGCAGGGGGCTTGGGGTTTGGCATTTGTTTGGGAGCTAGCTGGGATCCAGGAGCCTTTTAAAAAGGGCTTCATGGGCTTAGGGTTTAGGACCCTAAACCCTCCACGCTAGGGTTTACCCTAAACCTTAAACCCTACACACTAATCCCTAAACCCTACACGCTAAGCCCGATACCCTTAACCTTAAACCCTAAACCTTAAACCCTGAACCCCAAGCAGTCTTCGGCGCAGGTTTCTTCACCATCTATTTCGATGATGGCGCCTCGTCCAAGTCAAATGTTCGGTTTAGGGTTTAGGTTTAGGGTTAACCCGTCAGCGTCAGGATTCCGAAGCCTTGGACGGCCATTCCAAACAGTTCGGGCACGATTCATCAAGCCCTTCTGTTTAGGACTTCTTGTATCCATATTACAGTATGTATCTTAACCCTACATAGCTATATAAAAGCTTAACAGAAACCTTACAAGGCCCACCCTAAGGCTCATGGACCCCCATAGTGAAAGCCCCAGCCTTACCCCCCAAAGCCCAACCTTCCCCTAGAAAGCCCATGACAGCAATAAGAGCCTTAGGGCAGTCATATACTGGGTATGAGCATGGTTCCGTCCATAGGATCCTGACCGCCGGTGTTTAGGGATTAGGTTATTATAGGATCCATAAAAGAGGCTGATTCAGGGGGGACAGTACTAGGGAATCTTAGGGGAACCTAGGGGAGTACTAGGGTATGATGGGGATTCGAAGGTTATACTCCATTGGAACGTCTCCCTTCAAGATCCCGCCCTAAATGGGGTTAATCATTCAGTGATTGGGATGTATGAAAAGGATGAAAATCCTGGACCTTCGTTTGATACACTTATTTGCGCTCGAGTTGGCTCAGATTATGTTTGCGCTCGTTTGCGCGTTTATGCGCTCGATTGGCGGGTTTATGCGCTCGTTTTGCGGGTTGGGTTGTGTCGGTATGCGGCATTATGCGCCCGTATGCGGCTCTATGCGCTCGTTTGCGTTCCGAGCACAAATTTGTGTATCAAAGGATGCTCCAGGATAACAAACAGAAGACAACAACAACAACAACACGGAGGTTCATGGGACGTAGTGAGTAGCTAGTAGGACCTTATAGGTGGGCTAAAAATGTGATTATAAGTATGGTTAACATACTTATATGTGTAACCCTAATTACTACGTCCCATGAATCGTTACATAAGCAGGGCAAGGTAGGTTTTTTTTAAACAATGCTTCACAGGGTTCCTGTACGGGTTTCTGTATAGGTGCTATCAAGGGTACCATGATGGTTTGGGGGTATACGGATCCATGTACCTACTTGGGATAACCCCTGACCTTAACGGGGCTACATGGGCACCCAAGGGCGTGGGGCAAGACGTATGTACAAAAGCCCCAAACCTCAGAAACTAGCAGGTTATGACCCCTAAGCCCTAAGCCCTAAACCCATGACCCCTAAGCCCTAAATCCTAAACTCTTGTTTTTTGGGGCAAGCTCTGAAAGCAATAGAATTTCTCCAAAACAACCTATTGCTCACTCTAAAGGTTGGACGTGCGTCTTGTGTTTGCCCAAGCACCCAAAGGCTCCATGTACCTATATAGTAGCTACTTAGGCCTTAAAGGGGTCCCTATGTAGGTACTTTAAGGCCTAAGTTTTCACTATGAAGGTGCATGGAGCCTTTGGGGCAGTTGTTGAGTAGGAACGTTGAGACTTACTTACGCAAAACAAGAGCTACAAATAGAATGAACCAGCAGGGTTTGGACCTACAAACGGTAGGTCAGGACCCCATGATCATAAACCCTAAACCATAACCCCGATCTAAGGGGAAGAGCTTGCCAATCATGGGGGTGGCTGCGGCCTGGGCTGGCAGGCTTTGAGGGGTTTAGGGTTTAGGGGTTCAGGGTTTTGGGTTTAGGGGTTTGGAAAGCCTTGCTTTGAGCGCCGGGATGCTCAAGCCCTCACTGACCTAAACCGATGGCCGCTATGGCTGATCGGATCATGAGGTTTTCTAGCCAGACAGGATCCGAGCCAGGGGGCTTAGCTGCAACCCTAAACCCTGAACCATTTTTGGGGGTCTTGGCGAGGCTTTGTGACTTGGAAGAGCGGATGCGTTATCAACTTTAGGCCCCGGCTTAACATACGGTTCTTCCCCACTACTCCCCGTTCCCATGACCCCAAGGATCTTTCGCAGAAAAACTAAAGCATCACGGTGACAATACCCGGAACAAGCAAAACCATGCCAGCAGCGGTGGCGGCAACAACAACGGCAGAAGCAGCAAGAGCAGCAGAGCAGCAGCAGAGCCGCAGCAACCGCAGTAACAAGAGCAGCGGAATCATCGGCAGCGGCAGTTGATGTTGCTTGTAATTCCTGCAGCTCCTCCAGCAGGAGCTCCAGCCGCAGCAGCAGCAGCAGCAGCATCAGCAGCAACAATATTGAATTACGAGAACCACAAAAAGGAACCGCAACAGTCACGAAACTAAACATACTGTTGCGGTCGTTCTCATTATTATCACCGTCGCCGATATCGTCATCATTGACCACAGCCCTTGTCGATGTCATCTTTGTCAGCAGAACCGAGGACGATGGTCCCGTATTTCGTCTTCGGACTTGTTGAGGTCACGGCTACTCTCTCAGACAGCTTTAATGCCCAGACAGAGGCTTGCACAGAGCTCTGTATGGCCAATATTGGGGCTCTAGAGGAATATTTGTCCACTGTGTGTGTTTGTGTGTTTGCGATTCCTACATACAGCATGATAAGAAGCGCAACGGAATTCCCTTTTGTTTTTTCGTAGAGCCACCAGTCTAAAGACCCTAAACGTGCGTGCAACACCGTCATGCCATGCAAGTTTGGGCGAAAATGAGTACCAAGAGCAGCGCAGCAACATCACATAAGTAAGCGGAATCTGCCAGTTTAGCACCTTCATGCCAAGCCTCAACCCTGTCGCTGGGCTGGGCATGATGGACAGGAGCTCCCTGCAGAGTACAACTTCACAGCGTCTGAGATTGCATGTTCATTTAGGGTTTAGGGTTCAGGGTTTAGGGTTTATAGGGTTTAGGTTTAGGGTTTAGGGTTTAGGGCTTAGGCTTAAGATGAGAGGATACTGATTAGGATCTTGTCCTGTAGGGGTTGAAGGTAGTTCCCTTTATTTTGGTACGGCCCTTGCAGGGAGTTGATACCGAAAGAAGCCACAACATTCCTTTCGTGCTCTACCCTACTTGTCCCGGTACTCTGACCCCTGTTGAATCTCGAAGGTTATAACTTCCAGGGGTTCGGGTTTAGGCGTTCCTGTAGTTAGGAAGGTGCGCAGGTAAGCTACACCCGAACCCAAAGTGCCAAAGTGAGTGTGGCAGTGTTCAAAGCCCCCCTTCCGTCTTGCACGTGTCGATTTTCCTAAAGGGTTTAGGGTTTAGGGAGATGTGCAGAGGCACTCGCACCCTCAACCCCAAAGCCCTAAACAGATGAAACCAACCCAGGTCCGTTACTGCAAGCGGCCTCTGTTTGACGGGCTTGGCCCAGCCAAAGCGGCCGCTTGGTCTTCGATGTTCTTGCGAACCTCTTTATGGGGTTTAGGGTTTAGGGTTCAGGGTGACTGTGCCCATAGGCCCCTAAGTAGTTACTTTTTGGGATTACCTTATAGGATTCTAAATATAAACCATAACAAGGAACTACTTAGGGGCCTATGGGTAAAGCCTAAACCCCTATGCCCCTGAGGCGTTCGGGAAAAATTGGGCTGAGAGGCTCAAGAGGGGTTTTACGGATTTGCTGTCAGGTTCTTGGGATTCCCGAAGGCTCCATGCGTTGATGTAGTATATACTTACGCCTTAAATGGGGTTCCTATATAAAGCTTCGTCAATTCATAAGTATACAGTATACCCTTGTTTAAAATAACTTTACCCTAAACCCTAAACCCTAAACCCTTAAACCCTACACCCTAAACCCTAAACCCTAAACCCTACACCCTACACCCTAGTTCTGTGGAGCCCCTGAGCTTCCTAGGAGGCCCTTCCCAAAGACTCCACATCTTTGCAGAATATCTCACCTAAACTCTAAGCCCTACCCCGAGGAAGAAGTTAAGGTTCGCGGTTTAGGGTTTAGGGGGGTTTTCGGTTTTGGGGTGTGGGGTCCAGGGGGATCCTTTTTGGATCATCAGATGTACTCCGAGGCTTCGAGATGGGGCCGAACTTCCCTCGCTTAGGGTTTAGGGTTTAGGGAACGGCGATTGCAGAACAGGCTGAAGGGAGTGCTGATCCTAGGGCCACGCCCCAAATTGTTTCGCCTGCAACGTCACCAAGATTGGTGAGACTCCATCGTAGTGTCATCTCCAACAAGCATCATTCTGACACTATTGTTGCTGGTCAACTTGTGGAGCGTTACAAAGCCGGCGACACGATGGGCATGCCTAATGTCACGGCTCATGGCAATATTCACCCTAAACCCTAAAACCTAAACCCTAACCCTGGCCCGCCAGGTAATGGTGACAGCTGCCAGTCTTCTAAAACTGAGGTTTCCTCGTTGCGTTTGCTTTGTCAAGATGTTGGCCGCGGTGCTACCACTCGGGAATGCCTAAAGTACGGACACGACCGCAAGCTGGATACATGTTGGCATGATGGCTCAGCAAGCTCAGAAGGCATTGGAGCCGGGAAAGAAAGTCGCAGCTCTAACTTTAAAGTGATGGAGAGCCCGATGCAAGTCCAAACCCTAAGGGCCCATGTAAAATAATGCCCCAAGGGTCCATGTACCCAAGTCGTATATATACTTTGGCCTTAATGCAGTCCCTCGTACTGTAGGGCCAATGTATATACCATTGGGGTGCATGCACCCTTAGGGATATAGAACCCTAAACCCCTAAACCCTAAATCCTAAACCCTAAACCCTAAACCCTAAAGCCCTAAATCCTAAACCCTAAACCCAGAAGCTTAACAATTAGACTATGTTGGAACAGGGTCCCTGAGGGTTCCCTGTTCTGGTTTTTAGTATTTTAGGGTTTTAGGTTTTAGGGTTAAGAGATTTAAAGTGTAATATACCTGAACACCCAAGTCTGTTTGTCCAGGCCCCGACATTGCGTATGCAGTGCATACATACGAAAATGTAAAAAGCGGTTCCTGTATAGGTTCACATGGATGTGTACTACCATTGGTGTATGGGTGATCAGAGATAGGTCTTCCGATGCAACTCCGAAGGTAAGATGAAGGGAAGCACTCATTGCCAACCTGACCCGAAGGCTCGAGATACCTATGCTACCCTGAACCCTAAACCCTAAACCCTATGTTGTATACACTTTAGGCCTTAACGTGCCTATATAGGAACCCCTTTATTGGGGCCTACCCTATGTTGTATATACTTGAGGCCTTAACGTACCTATATAGAACCCCGTTTCTTCGGGCCTAAGTATGTACTATATAGGTGAAGGGAGCCATAGGCCAAAAAACCCTAAAACCCCCATAGTTACCATAGTTCCTATAAGGAACCCCTTTAAAAGGAACCATCTAGGGTTTAGGGTTTAGGGTTAATTTAGGGAACCCTTCTGAAAGGAAGCATGTAAAAAGGAACCCTACACCCTAAACCCGGAACTTTCAAGGGGGGTACATGGAGCCTAATAACCCTAAACCCTAGACCCCTAAACCCTAAACCGTGACGAATCTTCGACCTGAATATTCCTGCGATCTCATCTTCGATGCCCCGCTGTCTGTTTCGGTCCTTGGGGTTTGCGGCAGTTTTGGGTTTGATTCAGTGTTGAGGGTCTGGGTCAGAACTCTCGGGTTCTACGAGTTAGGGGTTTAGGGTTCAGGGTTTAGGGTTTAGGGGTTTAGGGTATTTTGTATAGTGAGTAGTGGACTTGGTGAATGGTTAATGGTTCTTCAGCTGGGGGCTTTGCGGGCCCCCTAGTCATAATAACCCTTAGACGTGAATCGTTCGGCGAAGCCTGTATGATACCGAAAACCCACCCCTAAAACCCTCTGCTCCAAAACAGACAAACAGAAATTCATATCGAGGCTGTGGTGCATTTCGCTTGCGCCAAGCCCTGGGATTGGCGGCTCAATGAATCTAGGGTTCCTTTTCCATTAAGGAGAATCTTCAGAAGGGCTCCTTTAAGAGTTTCTTCAAGGGTTCATTTAAGCGTTTAAGGTTGAGGGTTTGGGGTTGAAGCCTGTAACCCCAAACCCTACAAAATAGTAGGTCATGACCCCTTGATCAAAGGGTCTAACCCTTAAGACGCTAGGTTTTTGGATCCACAGCCCTAAACCCCTAAACACTAAACCCTAAACCCTAAACCCTAAAACCTAGACCCTAAACCGAAAACCCTAAAGGATTCACGGGAAGAGTTCTGAAAGGGCTCCTGCGAGAGTTCCTTCAAGGGCTCCTGCAAAGGTTCGGAAGGTCCCTCGAAAGTTCCTTTCTTACCCGAAGAGGGTTTAGGGGTTTAGGGTTTAGGGTCTAGGAGTTTGGGGTTTAGGGTCTAGGAGGGTTTAGGGGTTTAGGGGTTTTAGGGGTTTAGGGGTTTAGGGTCTAGGAGGGTTTAGGGTCTAGGAGGGTTTAGGGTAAAGAGGGTTTTAGGGTTTAGGGTCTAGGGGTTTAGGGTAAAGGGTCCTAAGTACTCATATGGGGGATGCTTGCCTAAACCATAATAGCCATTTTTATTATAGAAACCCGACATTCTACTATATAGGTACTCGGGATCCTTTGGGTTAGGGGCTCTGGGACAACTTAGGAATTCGGATTAGTTCGCCTTTTTTGGCCTGGATCTCAGTGCACTGAACTCCGGACAAGTTGCAACACATTGGTTGAGGATGGGTTTAGGGATTAGGGTTCAGGGTTTAGGGAGTATAGGGTTTAGGGCTTTGGGCTTAGGGTTTAGGGATTATAAGGTTTAGGGTTTAGGCTTTAGGGATTATAGGGTTCAGGGATTAGGGTTCAGGGTTCAGGGTTTAGAACCTCGAGTCTCGGATTCCCAGTGCTTTCCCCTACATGTGTCTGAGTAACATCGGGATCAGGACTTTCCAAGCAGGCATTTACCATTCCCTAAGGCTCCATGTACATATATAGTATATATAGATAGATAGATAGATAGATAGATAGGCCTTTAAGTCCCTATATAGGAACCCCTTTAAGGCCTAAGTATCTTCTACAAGGTTACATGGAGGCTTTGGGATTGGACTGTAGAGATCCTATAAGACTTGTCTACCTCGTCAATTGATTAATTATTATGGCCAAACGCCAAACCCTAAACCGTAGACTTTACACCCTAAAACGTGCCAAGGGGCCAGAAGAACTACTCGCCTGCCGCGTACGTGCGGATGTACCTGAAGCGTGCCGGCTCGGTTTACATGGGACCGTAAACCCTAAACCCTGGGCCTAGCGTTCGTGGGTTCGGAGTTTATGGGTGCAGAAGGACCGCAACTCTAGATTTCTCAGTGAGCACCGTTTTCCTTTTCGTGGTCTAAGGTTGCTAGTAAACCGCCCAACATCAAACCAAAGGAGCCCTGTTTATTCCTACGTCACTGGAGGTCCTAGAAACCTAAACCTGGACCCACCATCTACCCTTTATTAGGCCCTAGATACCCATTACTGGGACCATATCATACTCCTATTTGCGGGTACAGGAGGGTCGGGAAATCTGGCAAATCTACGGAAATGCTACACCACAGGTCTTGCGGGTCAGGGTTTTCGGGCGGTGGTTTATTTCATGGTCTTGCACCCCGCACAGATGGATACCTACAGATCCCTTCCTCAAGGAACCTGAAAGGAACTCTTGCTGTTTATGTATTTTTGGTTGTTTTGGGAGGTCGGTGGGATCGATTCAGAATCTTCCCCTAAGGGTCCATATATACTACTATCGTGGAATTAGGTCCCCAAAACCATAATACGAATGGTCTTTTGGGACCTAATTCCACAATAGTAGTATATGTGGACCCTCTGGGTTCGAGCTGCCGGCGCAGAATCGGCTTCAGGTTCCAGTGGTCGGGCTCAAGTTGGACATTCGATGCTGCAGGGCTTTAGCTGGGTTTAGGGTTTAGGGCTTTAGGTGCAGAGTTTAGGCATGCTTAGGCGTTAGGCTCGAAGGGAATGCTTATGATTGCATTACCCGCAAGAACTCAGAATGCTCGGTACACCCGGTTGCCGACAATCCTTATTCCCAAATCCCCATGCAGACTCCGTAAGCACTATACAGTTCCGGTTTGAACGTTCAAGCAACTCCATGTCTGCTAGATTCTTCAGTGGTTTCCAAAGTCACGGGGTACTCTAATTCTAATCCCTAGACCCCAAACCCTAAAACCCTCCAACCCAAAAAGCGCAAACCCTAAACCCAAAAACCCTAAACCCCAAAGCCGAAAACCCAATACCCTAAAACCCTCAACCCAAAAACCCAAAACCCTAAAAGCTTAAAGCCAAAAACCAAAACCCTAAACCCTAAAACCCTAAACCCCAAAACCCTAAATCCCTAAACCCTTCAGAACCCTCAACCCAAAAACCGAAAACGGGATTTAGGGTTTAGGGTTTAGGGGTTTAGGGTTTAGGGGTTTAGCGTTTCCCAAAGGCTCCAAAGTACCTATATAGTAGAATGTAGGGTTTCTATATTCGGAATTACTATTATATGACTTAGGGAAGTATCCCCCATACCAGTACATACGACCTTTTGGGTTTAGGGTTTTAAGGTTTAGCGTTTAGGCTTTTTGGGGTTCAGGGGTTTAGTGAAAAAACAACTACCCAAAGGCTCCTTTTACCCTTATATCGCATAATTACTCTTGACCCTTGAGTACCTTAAGGCCCCTTGACGGCAAAACTCTGTAATTTACTACATAGGCACATGGACGCGTGGGGATAAGTACTGAGGCACCCAACCTAGCCCCTCACTCACCCCTCAAACGCTGGACCATGCTGAACCCAAAAACTCTAAACCGCCCTTATGCCCGTGTACGAGGTTATGGACATTTTACTCTACGAATCTCCGTACGCCTGCATTTCTGCTATCCCTACCATGACTAATTATCATTGATCAGCCGAGGTTTGCACGCGCGGCCGGCATCGTATGGATGCTGGGCGTGAATGAAGAAGCACGAACGTGTGTGAGTGTGTGTGTGTGTCTGGGCACGTAGGACTTCTGGCATTCATCCTTCCGCCTTACAGTCTCATTGTTGCCATTATCTTTACGACCGCGAGTGCAGCTGCGACACCGTTTGAGGCAATCACGACTGAGGACGACGACACAACCAAAACACTGCGATTACTTTTTGCTCCACTTTCTACTGCTGCAGCATGCCGTGCACTGTTCCCATAGCAATTATTGCCTTTTTTTAGTGTTGCTAGCACGGCGGCGACGACCATCACGACTGCAGGTAACAGTTGTCGTTGGCTGATGCGGTTGCTTGAAGATAGGAGCTAGTGCGCCACCAGCCAAGAATTTGTGTTTAGTTCGTATATCATCTGTTCCACCCTGTACCCTAAACCCTGTAACCCCAATGAGCCCTAAAGCCCAAACCCCTGGTTAAAAGCATGGGTGGCTTAGTTGAACCGGTAAAGTTGTTTTAGGGACCCTAAACCCTATACCCCTAAGCCCGAAGCCCGGAAACTCCTTGAGGAAGACCGTCGAGTGCTCGGCGGATCGTGCTCGGGACCGAGTGAATCAGGAGAAGATGCGAAGCTTGGTTTGAAGGGGCTTCTTTCTATGGTTCTAACGCAGGTTCTGATTCTATACGGTTGTTTCTTGTTAAGCGCATTGGGTTTCAGGTTTAGGGTTTTCGGGTTCTATACGGGTTCTACATACTACTTGTACTACTTGTACTTCTTGTTGTTGTTGTTGCCAAGGGTTTAGGGTTTAGGGTTTAGGCTTCAGTTTTTGCATACGAGTTTGTGCAAGCCTTTCTTTTATTCGGCTTTTAGAGGGTTCTGGCCGGAGGGTTTCGACGCTTGCGGTGTTATGATGATTCTATATGTTTTCTCATAGTGGCCCACAGCAGGTTTTTAGGATGTGATTTCAAAAAGCTGGCTCGGATACCTGAAGAGGCGGCAAACCCATGTATTTCTTTACGGTCCTATGTACTGATCTCACCAACCCCAGCACAATGTTATAGTTCTCCAGGCCCCTGTATCTTCTAATTAGTTGAAGCATAGAATCTAACGTTTGTGCCTCGAATGTAACTGAAGATGTTTTGCTGATGTTCATTCCTCCCATAGCGATCTCCTTAAAAGGTCACGAATACCAAATGTATATATCATAATACGCTAATAAGAAAATCAAGAATTGTACAACAACATATAGTTCTACTTGGAAATCAGCCCTTTTCGTTTCTTGCCGTGGTCTAGCAAGACGAGTGGATTTCGGGTGTTGGGTACGGAATAGGGTCTGCAGAACGCAAGGGGTCCCATCAGGTGGAGCCGTTACCGTGTTTGTTTGAGATTCCTGTGTGGGTTTTCGATATGGCACTTTACAAGACTGTCTTTTTGTAGTTGGATTGTTTGTGTTTCGCAGAAGGGGTCTTGGGGTGTTTGGCTGGGTTTAGTTCGGTTAGGGCTTCAGTCTTTTAGTATGTGCTGTGTTGTCTTACAGCTTTCGATTTTCGCTTGCTGGCACGTATCTACTTCAGATTAAGTCTCCACATGTGGGAAAGGAGGGTTCAGAGTGCTTATTTTGTCGTCCTAAAGGTCCATGTAACCAAAGTTTAGTAGATGCTTTGACCCCCAAGTACCTCTGTAGGGACGACTTTAAGGCCAAAGTATCTACCAGGACCCTTGGGGTTGTTTCGTCTGTCATGTCCGAGCTAGTTCAACTTGGTCCTACACCCATAAGTCCAAGCTTCAGGACTAGGACATTTTCAGGTGGGTAGTTATCGTTCTAGGAGCCTTATAGAAGGTCTATATACCTTATAGAAGCCTCATGGAAGGCCTTTATAACCCAAACTCCCCACCTGTAGTTTCCTTTTTCTTATCGCCTAAATCGTGAGTAGTTAGAGTTGTCTGGCCAATGGCAAGTCATAAGAAGGCTCCATATCCTAAACCCTGTTGAGTAAGGGATAATGTGCTGAAATTGCATATGCATTGGCCCTAAACCCTAAACCCTAAACCCTAAACCGTGCCCCATTTACCTGTGTATGACTCTCTTTCAGGCCAAAGCCCGAACAGCCCATGTGCCCAAGTAGGATATCCTTTTATCCCCAAGGTACCCTGAATAGGGACTACTTGAAGGCCAAAGTGTGAAGCAGGGGTGGCAGCACTGTCCTGCCAAGGCGAAATCCAAGCTCGCGGAGGTCTTGGCTGACCTGGCCTAAACTCTTAACCCCAAAACTCCTAAGCCCCTGAACTCCTGAACCCTAAACCCAAAACCCTGAACCCTAAACTCCGAACCCCCAAACTCCTATAGACCCCTGAACCCTAAACCCTGAACCCTAAACCCTAAACCCTGAACCCCCTAAATCCCTGAGCCCGAATCCTCTGCAAGCTTCGGCTCTATTGACGGATGCGCCGCTTGGGATGTTATGCCCGACCCGACAGCTCCGATGCGCTGTGGGTCAAAAATTGCAGGGTTTGCTTTCACCCCAAACGACCTAACTGTTTAAGGAAGTATTGGGGGTGGGAGGGGGGGGGGGGGNNAAACCCTAAACCATAAAACCCTAACAGGGCAGGATATTGGGGGTCCGGATGGGGCTTATGGCTTACAAGGGAGTCCAAACCACAACCACCATGAAGCTTGTCTGAAGTGTAGCTCTAAGTGTCCACAGATCCATATATGGGTTTAGGGTTTAGGTGTTAGGGGTTTAGGGTTTAATCACTTCTTTAGGGTTGAGGGTTTATATATTTCTATGTATTTATGAAATACATACTTTGGCCTTGAAGTAGTCCCTACATAGGGTACTTTGGGGGATCAAGTATATACTATTTGGGGATTGTGTCTTCAAAGTCAAGATCTGGGAAATTCTTTTCAACCCAAGGAGTGCACTGTGGTGCGCCGTAAACCATTAGACCAAACCCTAAACCCCTACACCCTAAACTGCCCTAAACCTTAAACCCTGATCCCTAAACCCTACACCCTAAACC
Source organism: Symbiodinium necroappetens (assembly GCA_905231915.1). NCBI lineage: Eukaryota > Dinophyceae > Suessiales > Symbiodiniaceae > Symbiodinium > Symbiodinium necroappetens. Next base: position 13,059 of record CAJNJA010007831.1, read on the forward strand.
CTAGCCCTCAACTGTTGAGACAAGTCTAGGGTTTTGCATCAAGCTTTATCTCAGGCTTTAGTAAGGTTACCAAAGGTCTACTCTAACGGTTACTCTGAGGAATCTAGCTCTAGGGCTTCTTGATTGACTTGACCACTCCCTGAGAATTGAGCAAGGTTGCTCGGTTGCATTTACGGTTCAGGGATTTAGGGTTTGGAGTTTCGGGGCGTGCCGCGACCCCAACATCCAAAACGGTTTAAGGTTTAGGGTTTAGGGTTTGAAGACAGCAGAACTCTACATGATACCAAGGAGGTTAGAGCACGAGAGCATCTAAGGACCCAAGCGATAGCTAGCGCGTAGAAAGACGCCAGCCTTGAATCTTGAACCCAGAGACTGCAATATCCCTTCAATAAGGAATATATCTTAAATTATAGTAGTATCCTTAGTATGATTTAAGGTATATTCCTTTATTAAGGGCTATTGGAGTCTCTGGGAGCACAAGATCTGAATCCCAGAAGCCCGAAACCACTCAAAACCTCCATTTCCCCAATCCCTAAACCACAAACCCCAACCTAAACCCTAAGCCCGTAGCCCGAGAAGCCATAACCCTCAAACCCCATAGCTTCCATGACCCTGTTCTAATATTCTAAGCCCAGAGATTCCACAACCCCGTAATTAAGGAGTATACCTTAGCTTATACAAAATCAGGGATCCGCAATTTCTTCTAATGTAATTCAAGGTATATTCTTGAATAAAGGAATATAACTTAAATTGTATAGGGGATCCCTAATATGATGAGAGGCATGTTCTTTAATTGAAGCCCTAAACCCTAAAGCCTAAACCCTAAACCGTGAACTCTAAACCCTAAACCCTAAACCGTGAACTCTAAACCCTAAACCCTAAACCGTGAACTCTAAACCCTAAACCCTAAACCTTACTTGCTCAAGCCGCAGGACCAAATCAAGTCCGAGCGGGAGCGTCAAGGCGCCGCGTGAGAGCCTCCCGCGTTCAGGGTTTCGGGTTCCTTTAAGGGTTTAGGGTTTAGGGTTTTAGGGTTTAGGGTTTAGGGTTTAGTTCCTTTAAGGGCTCCTTTAGGGGTTTAGAGTTTAGGGTCCCAGTTTAGGGTTTTAGGGTTTAGGGTTTCGGGTTTAGTGGGCTCCTTTAGGGGTTCTTTAAGGGCCCATCATAGTATGTGGTGTTTAGGATTTAAGGCTTTAGGGTTTAGAGGGTATGGGGCCTAGGATATAGTACTCTAAGGGTCCATAGGACCCAATAATCAGGTACTCGCGTTTAGGATACTAGGTGTGCAGTTTAGTACTTGGGAGAATCTATAATAAGTGGATAAATGGACGATCCTTAAAATAGTATCTATCACTTATCCAGAGGCGTCTAAGTATCCACATAGCACGCTTTTTTTGGTCCGACAAAAGTATGATCAGAATGGTTTTTGCTACCCAACGCCTTATTTTTGGGGTACTTGGATGAGGGTAATACTGTGTCCTCAGAGAGTATTGTTTAATGTGTGGCGGTTCCTGTAACGAGTTGCAGAAGGGTTACCATACTGGGTCTTCTACGGTTTTCACATCGATGCTTCGAGACTTACCAATATTTCTCCCTAGGGCCTTGATTATAACCATAGGATCACAAGGATTGGGGCGTTTAGGGTTTAGGGTTTAGGGAACATGCTTGACATACCTCCCAGAGCCTATGGTGATGAAGATCGCTCTTCCGGTTCTAGAGTCCCAAAGGGTCCTAAGTACTTATTTGGGGGACACTTCCCCAAACCATAATAGCAATTCCCTTTATAAGAACCCTGCATTCTACTATATAGGTACTTAGGATCCTTTGCTACTTAGGATCCTTTGGGGCTTGAATGCCTAAGTATCTACTAGGGTTTAGGGTTTAGGGTTCAGGGTTTAGGGTTCAGGGTTTAGGGTTTAGGGTTTAGGGTTCAGTATATACCATACAGGTACATGGAGCCCCTGGGGATACTGCCCAAGCGCTCCTTTTCCCTCCCTCTTGCGCACGGGAGCCTCACGTAAAGGTTCATGGATCATGGGGCTTCTAGTAAGATAGGGTTTTTAATAAGGCAGCTCTTCAGTTCTTCTGCGTAATTCCTTCTAATCCCAATTAAGGTACTACTAAAGCCCATGATCCTCTAAGCAGCATCAAACCATCGCCTCCTAAACCCTAAACCCTAAACCGCCAGGGCGCCCCTTGCGCGCTCTCCCGTCGCCGACCACTCCTTGCCAACTCCGTGCAGCCGCAGCCGTGGAGGATGGCTCTGAATCATGGTCCCTTCTTTTGCTTTTGGTTTTTTTTTTAGGGCGTTTAGGGGTTTTAGGGTTTTTTGAGGGTTTAGGGTTTTGGGGGTTTAGGGTTTGTGGGGTTTAGGGTTTTTAAGGCTTGAGGGTTTGGGGCTTTGTTTCGGGTTTGGGAGACGAGACTTTTTGGTGACTAGACCCTAACCCTGCGAGTGTGTTCGCGTTTTATTGGGCTTGTCCATTAGCATCAAAATAGCCCAAAAGTCTTATATAATGGGGTCTTTGGGCCTGAAAGCCCTAAAATAGAAGGCCTTTGAGGGTACGGGTGTATGGAGCTTTGGTGCGACACGTACTGAGGGTCCTGTGGGGGCTTTGCGCGTAGATTTGGAGCCGAGTAAGGTCTGCAGTTTTGGGTTTACCAGCCGCCCCCCCAAGTGCCCTTTAAGAGAGCCCTTATGGTCCTTAATAGTGGGTATGTAGGGTATAATAGAGGGTAGTTGGGGGGTGCTGGTAGGCTTTCGGATTTAGGGGTTTTGGTTTAGGGATAAGGACTTCAGGATGGCAGGCTTAAACAGTCAGCTCAAATTCAAAGGCCTCAATATAGACCCTACGATAGACTGCTTACCTGAGACGCTATAGTTGCCTACTTTTGTTGCCACTTCGGCCTTGACTGGCAGTTGCACTTATTTAGGACACCACAAATAAAACTTGCCACCGGTCTCTTTTTCGCATCGCATGTGCCACAGAGTCTCGGATGATCGCATACTTGAGGACATAACTTAAAGATATGTTGTGTAATACATGTCTGTCACAGCATAAAGTCAACCAGAGAAGCTATAATGATCGCCCAACCACCCCTACAAGAGAAACTCACGTCCCGCATGCATCGGCGATCGGTGCCTGGCCGGCACGGTGTGCTTGGAGAAGGCCGGGAACGAGTGTGGGAGATTTGGGAGCTATAGAGGTATATGTTTTGGAGAAACGAGACCGGTTTGTGCTCGGTGATGTCGACAGGGGATTACACCTGCAGCTTCCGTTGATCAATGCAGGCTCCTGGTGATGGCGACTTCATCTTCCTGGTTGCTGTGGAGGCCAGCTGGTTAATCGCTAGAATGTTCCTGCCGGGTTGGACATGCCTTACAAGCCACTGGCTTCGATACTGCACCCAGTCAAGATCGAAACGAACCGAGCTTAGCTATAATACGCGATTGGCAGGCCTTGTCCTCAAGCCCGACATCAGCATTTTTTGGCCTGCTCGCTTTCTCTTTTTTGCTGCTCTGCAGGGGATACTTCAGGTTGCACTTCTGATGGGTTTGATAGCTTGATTGAATTATGCTTACAGGAAACATGCATGGAATAGTTGGGTAGACATAGCACGAAACATCAACATGCTGTGTGAGTAGATGTGTACATACATACATGCATGCATGCATACATACATACATAAACATACACATATATACAAACATGCATACAAACATACACACACATACATACATACATACATACATACATACATACATACACACACATATACATATATATATATGTTGGAGAGCGAGTGACAGAGAGGAACATGCATGTCCGATACATGTAGCTATACATGCTCACGCAGTGTTACAGTCTGGGATTTACATGCAAACCTCCGGAGCATTTTGGGCTTGGGGTGGAGTCCGCTTGCATTTTGTATATGTATACACGCAGGATGCTCTAGACAGGTGCCATATGTAAGGATAGTTCGACAGCTTCGTTGTAACACTTTCGGGCCGTGATGCCGCTTGGACGAGTTGCGAAGGCCTGGCAGAACCTGCCACTTTCGAAAAGCCGCCAGAAGGCGAACTTGACGTGGCTTTCTTGGGGAGAGGTGGAGCCCGAGTTAATTGGCGAGCCGAGCACGCGAGCTTTGGAGCTAAATTGTCCCGTGATCCATTGTCTCTATGAGGAACATAAGTCCTTAAAGACCCCAGCTATCGGCGACATCACGAACATCGTCCTTCGGAGTACTTGGCATTTCTGTTATGTATAGGCATTGTACGAAACAAAAGAGTCATAGTCATAGTTGTGTTGATGTTTCCTGATCGAGTTGAGGTTACCACGTTCTACGAGAAAATGGCATGGGAGGTGGCCCCGACTCAGATTTGCAACGATTCGTGGGCTGTTCGAAAACTCTTCGGCTACGCACACCGCAGGGAGTCCGACAGCCACAAACGTGAGCAAGTCCCTAGAGAAACTTGCTTCGTGAATCAGTGCAAAACAGTTTGTATATACATAGCTTCTCGATTAAAGAAGTTTGCTGGTGTTTGCTGCATCTCAGCTAGCTCAGGACAAGAAGGTGCAAAAGCTTTTCAAGCTGATTCGCCACTATCGCGACCTGGAAGATTCACCGAAAAAGTTGAAAGGGGTTTGCAAAGATCAGTCATTGAGGTATGGCAAGGACACATGCGAGGAGGAAGAGGAGGAGGAAGAGAATCCGGAGGAGGAAGAGTGCGAGGAAGATGAAGAAGTGGAAATCATGGAATGCGATGAAGAGCAAGCCGCGAAGCCCAAGCAGAGCCATGTAGTGATGAAGAAGCCAGCAGCAAGACACGCCAAAGCCGCCCCGGCCGAAAGGCCGATCCCGACGCCTTGCCGTCGCATAGCGGCGAAAACTTCGGTTGCCGATGAGGAGATTTTGTTTGTGGGGGAGAACAAGTCGTCGAAGCAGCTGGAGCTCGAGAGTCTGCTCTCGCAGATTGAAGAACTGAAGATTTCGCCAAAACCTCAGAAAACATCATTACGTTTTTTCATCGTTCCACTCAATCAACGATCGTGTTTCTTTCCGTATAGTATCATCGACGACCCTAGGTCTGGGAATTCCTCTCCAGACAGTGCAGCCAACAGTTGCTCAAGCAGCATCAATAAACAAGCTTTTAGCTTACTTGACATGATGTTAATTATGCGGTCTACTAAAGCTGCCCATATCTGTGCTGTCAGGTTCGGCTACCAAGCCTCGTCCTACAGATCCGGCCAACCCAGATGAGGCTGGCCTTAGCATAAGTTTGGATTTAGCATAAGCTTGGGTTCGTGATAAATAGCTGTCGTAATGTTGTATGATGAGTGCTGATAGGTTTCGATCTACATGGTTGCACGCAGAGCTATGTGATGCACCGTGTACGTGTGGATTTGCAATACATGTATGTATATATATGTACATATATATATATATACACACATATATATATTTTTTAATGCATGTGTGTGTATGTTTATGTTGCAATAGACTGCCCGACCTCAGTCGAGGCACTACTCACTGAACGGCCAGCATGAGTAGGGTAACAACTACAAGCAGTAAGCAAACACGGTATGCAACCAAAGCTGTATACAACGAGCTGAAGCTAAGGAACCATCATACTAGCCGAAATTACAAACCCCGATATAGCTAATGTACTAAAGGTCGAACTAGCGAATTCGCAACCAGCCAACCAACTATAACAGGTAGCTGACTACCCTGCCCGCTAGCTAGCTAGCGAACTAGCTAACCGAAGAAGGGGTTAACTAATCTATACAACCATTATTTACTATATAGCTAACTCCCCTGATCCAATTACGCAGCTTATATAATAAACGAACCGACTACAACTATATATACTTCATATGTGTACCCAAAACAAAATGTAGCTAAGTCATTATAGTGTTAGCTGTCTATATACAACATAGCAACACGAAGTAGCTTTAGGAACCCGCCAAGCTTCAGTACTAGACAAGCTTGCAGAACCCCAACCCTGGCTGGAATACTTGGAGGCGGATACCTGCCCGATGTGCATCTCGCCGGAGCCAACCTCATCGACTACCACGCCGACAAGCAACGGGTCGAAGAGAAAGGTGCTGGGGTTGTTTTGGTACATACAGAGTTCATATTCCGAAACATCTATGCCATGATAGTAGTTTATACTCCTGATGACACCCTAGAGAGGCTGCACAGATGGATGCAGTGTGCCCGCAGAATCAAGTGGACTTCCGGAAGGCGACCAAGGCGGCCATCCAGGCAGCTAAGGGCCGTGGCAAGGAAAAGGGTACAGATGGGGACACAAAAAAAGAGTGCTGTGCCAAAGCCGATGGAAAGGGGAAGGGGAAAAACAAATCCGGAAAAGCCACTGCAGCCTCTGAAAGCGCCAACGAGAGTGCCAAGCCAAGGAAGCAAAGGGGAAAGAAGGGGCAGCCGGCAAAGGAGGATGTCAAAGAGGATAGCAAGGTGGCAGCAGAACCAACAAAAAAGAAACGGGGGCCCAAGGGGCGAACGGCTGTGGAAGCGAAAGCTGAGCCGAAGGCTGCAGCTGGCAAGTCGAAAAGGAATCGTGCAAATTCGGATTTGGAACCCGTTATGGGACCCAATGGTGTGCCGCTTGGATGTGCAAAGTGCAGGTGGATTCGAAATGGATGCCAAATCTGCAGGCGAGAAGGCTTCAAGCCCCGAGGCCCCAGAGCCTAGGGCGAGCGATGTGGCCCGTGATCATAGTCATAATGAGTACTTAACATAGTCCTGTATTGAGTTTCTCGCAACATCTCTAAATGCTTCCTTCGATCGAGAGTATTAGCCCATGCCGCTTTTGTGTGTAAAGCTTGCAAAGCTGCATCTTCTTTGCACAGTTGACTCAGTGGGAGTGTGCTTTGAGCATGCCGGCTAGTCAGGAGCAGCTTTTAATTGGTGCGACATATGCAATGATGTCGTGGGCCTTCCTCCGTCTACTACGGGCTAACATATATAATACGGATTTCTATCTTCGGGAGGTAGGTTCGTGGCCCTGCATTCGCCCCATGCAATTAGACTCGGGTATCTGAGGACGATCTGTGGTAGTGCTGACAGCTCTAGTCGTGCCGTGCCGCAGAGCAAAAATCGCCGAATTCTAGCGACAGGCAAAGCTTTCTGGCTCCAGAAGATTGGTGTACTGCAAGATTATCATAATCGCTCGAACACGCCAGGTCCAATCGACATCATGAAGTTTCTCAAGGGCAAGCCGAAACGTGCCCCCGCCGTGAACCTGTTGCTCATGTGGTCTGTTGGCTGCTAGTGGGCAGATGCACAACACTGATGTGTCCATCATATGTGCATTCTGCTTTCAAAGTGATGTGCTGCAGTGCTTCAAGTGCATGTGTGGTGTAGATTGAAGCAGCATGTGGAACTTCCTCTCATGATGGCTCTCGCTTCACTCGCATGGTGCTAAATTACAATCAACCTTCAAAGTGCCGAAACCACGAAGTGCCTTGCTCGATCTGAGTGTCCAGCTGAGAACTGCTGCATGGATGGTCTTCCGAAAGCCATGCCTGTGCCATCCCGGAAGCTACGTCGTTATCTGACATGCTGTCTGGCCGGGCAGCTGCTAAGCTTCAGAAGACATCTTAGTGCATGAGTTTTAAACATTTACAAATAGTCTTCCGTAACAGACCGCTGCCAAGGTTTTGTCCTACGGGCTCATCGTGATCTACTTCGCCGACTGGGGCGAAACCAGAGTGTGCTGCTTGGGTTTCCCGGCTACTGTTATCACCTTTCTGGTGTGTTGACAAGCTGCTAGCACCCACTGTTCCTAAACCCCAAACCATAAACCCTTAAACCCTAAGCCCTATATAAACCCTAAACCCGAACCCGGAAGCCTCCAAACCCTAAACCCTATATGCCGGGTCACGGCTGCTGCCACTACTGCTCTATAGACTTTGCTACATGTTGTTGCTGCTGCTGGGCCTATGCCGAAGCTATGCTACTCCTGCACGGTTCGGGCTCCTGCTTCTGTTGCTGAAGCCTCCAGAACTGAACCCCGAAACCCAACCTTAAAGCCTCACTCAAAGCTCCCGCTGTTACCTGATGTGGACCATGACACTATTTCGGGCTGGGCTTTATGGGACGAGGTTTCGGGTGTGGGTTTATCTGGGGGTATCATTGTGCCGCAAAGAGTAGTTAGATTGCACGGTAGTTCTAGCACAATATGCATGCCCCGCTCCACCCCCCATATTTCACGCTAAACCTCCGTGAGCACCCTCAACTTCAAAAGCTCCCTTTGAACTTTGTGAAAGCCTGTAAACCACCTTAAACACCCAAAAGGCCGAAGACTAAACAACCCGAAAACACCGTCGCCCGTGTAGGAGAACGAGGTCCTGAGCAGTCGTTTTACTATAGTACTAGTGATATTAGCATAAGTAGTGGTAGTAGTAGTAGTCGTCGTCGTAGTAGTAGTAATACATATACGCATGACACACACACACACATATATATATATATATGCATGTTATATGTACATGTTATGTGCAATTATGTGCAATTGCCTTTGCCAATTGCACATAATTATCTGTACATGTATGGTGCTAACATGTCCCTGCTGGAGTCGCCCACGTCGTCGCCGTCGTCGGGTTCGTCGTCGTCGTAGTAGTGCAGTACTAGTACTAGTAGTGGTAGTGGTAGTGGTAGTGGTAGTGGTAGAGGTAGTGTGGTAGTGGCTGTAGTAGTAGCAGTCGTCGTGGTGGTGGTTGTTTTTCTGTTATCATGATAATAATAAGTAACAGTAGGTAGTAGAGTCAGTAATATTCAGAAGCAGAAAGTAGTAGTAAACAGTTGTACGTAGTAGGAAGCAGTAGTAAGTAGTAGTAAGTAGTAAGTAGCAATAAGTAGTAGTAAGTTGTAGTTTGTCGTAAGTAGTAGTAAATATGCCGCAAGGCGCCTATCATACCAGCCTTCGTGCTGAACTTGGATCGGCGAGCCGACCGACTGCAGAACATCTCTCGGGCGTTGCACCAGCAGGCGGCCCGGGTCCGGGGGTGAGTTTTGGTTTTTGTCTGGGGCGTCAAAGCTCCGGGGTGTGAAAACCCTGGCGCCGTTGATACTTCTTCGACAGCTTACGAGGCCAAGAGGACCCTTCAAAGTCCTTATGACTACCCTGTGGCAGGCTTTCGGCTTCGAGGTTTAGGACCCTGGAAGGCAGCATGTTTGGTGCACTGGTGCTCTAGCAACGGAACTGCAGTTGAAGAATTTTAAGTCAGGAATTAGAATGAATGGTGCGGTTGCGGCTCGAAGTCCTTGAGTGGGCATGTCCTGGCTAACCGCTAGATCAGTCAGACTCTGGGCGACCGTGCCAGAACAGCACACTTCGTTGGGGTATGCGTTAGCACTGATGACCATTCCACGCATAATCATCACAAGTCGGTCTGAGCAGTTCGACCTTGGTTTCAATCCAGCGACGACTGTGGCCTAATGGGTGCGATCTTAGGAGGAGAGGCGCAGCCAGAGGGCCAGAGTGAGCATGCAACAGACTTGGCCGAGTTGCCGGTTGTGGAACCGAGGACGCAAGGACGACCCATTCTCTCAAGGCTTCGGTATCCGCTCTTTGAGTTCAAAAAGTGCAAGGCGTTGATTATTGGCAACAACGACTACAGGCATCACCCACACGTTCAGCTTGCCAACTGCATCAAGGATGCAGTAAGCATTGCGGACGCCCTGAAGATCGGGCAGTTCTCGGATGCCGAGCCGTTCGAAAACCTGGACAGAAACCGCATGTGGGAGGAGATTGACAACTTGTCTGAATCCGACTCCGATTTTACATGGTTCCATTTCTCAGGACATGGTACCTTGTATGAGGGCGAGGTCCACCTCGTGCCGGTGGATTCTAAGAGGAATGCCGACAACATCAGGCTCAAGTCTGTGCTCGAGAGTGTGAGGAAGATTCGCAGAGATGGACTGCATATCTTCACTCTCGACATGTGCCAGCTGCCCTCGAGTCAACGAGGGCCAACGAATATGGAAGCAATCGAGAAGATTCTGGACCTTGAGACTGGCGTTTGCAGTCCTCGTGGTCGGCCAGACTGGCTAGACCGGAAGCTTGGTCTTCCTGATACATACGAGCATAATCACGAAGTCTGGGTATACACGGCAGGAGAATCTGGCTTTGCAGTGGCAGATAACGGGTTCTTCTCAACTGCCATCGCAACCTTTGCCAAAGGCTTCGACCTAGGTCCTGAGGAAATGACCAAACTTGTCACCGACGAGGTGATGTGCCGCAGTGAACGCAAGCAGAGGCCAGACTACCGCGTAGAGCATCCGCAGAAGTGCCGCTACATCATCACAAGAAGGAGCGAGGCGAGTCTTCGCTCTGAGTCTCATGAGCTTGCGCGTCTCTCGGGATGGGGAGATGAGGACTTTCACGAGCTGCGCCGCGCGGTTGAGGCCGAGGCAGCCAGCCGAAGCACGGAGCCTGGTGAGTACTTAGCAACGGGAATGGGGGTGGACTCCGAGCTGGTCTTTGCAATCAAGACTTACCCCAGATTCCTACAGGAGTGGAAAGTGCTTGATCGTCCTGGATGGCTTGATCGGCTGTGGCAAGACAACTTTCCTTGGAAAGTTGCGAGAGAACTCATCGGGCTCGTTGGAGGAGGTTCAGTTCTTTCCCGAGCCAGTGTGCAAGGACGAGCCAGAAACATGGTGGTATGATCTGGACAACTTCTACCATGTCATGAAGGCGGGCACGCAGAAGGAGAAAGTCGATGCATCTTTCAAGTTCCAACGAAAGGTTTGGAGGCACCACTTCCGCATTGCAACAGAGCGTCGGACACACACCTTCACAGAGAGGGGGCTTGGTTCCACAGCCCTTGTGTTCTGCAAAGTTGGTACCGAGGATGGTCTTCTCACAGCGGGGCAGCGAGAATATTTCCAGAAGGCATACAACAGGTACATGTCAAATCCCTCGCTTCGTCCCCATCTCGTTCTCTACTTCAAGCTATCGACTGACGTGGCTCTCGGGCGAATCAATGCTCGCGCACGTGAGTTTGAGAAAAACATGCTGCTGCAGTATCTGCAGAGGCTCTACTGTGCATACGACGAGTTTCTCGGCAATCATGAGAATGTCATCGAGGTCGATGCCAACAATCCTCCGGAGGACATGATGGTGGAAGTCGCGGCCAAAGTTCAGAAGAAACTGCAAGGGCGAGTGAGCCCACAAGCTTTGGAGAGCATCATGCACTGTTTCCGCCAGAGGGACTCTCCAGACGCCAGCTAAACTAGTTGCGCAGCTGTCACTGGAACCAGCCTTCGCTCAAGCTTGAGCGGCTATGGGCATGTGGGATTGGCTTCAGGCCTTGTGTGGTACTTCCTGACAAGAGGATCTACAGCATGCAGGAAAGGTTGCACTGAAGTTCGCGGCAGAACCTCACACAGAACGGGGGCTATATTCACTCGGCGGCTGCAATCTGTGCGATGCACGTAATGCACGTACACAAAGTTGCTGTGACGACGCAATTGCAGGAACCGTCGTTATACTAAGCTTCCCCGCGCCCGAGTCTTGAGCCAAACTGCTTGCCGAAAAATAGCCGAAAAGACATCCTAAGCAAAACATGTGACAATTCCTGAGTACTGCGAAACATCGTTGAAACTCAATCCTGGAGAGTTCCCCGACACCCTCGGCGTGAAGCCGCCGACAGGCTCCGTGGCTCTTTCCGAGGACCTGCCGTGTCTCCGCTCCAAACGGCCGGGCCTTTGGCGAGCACTTGAAGGCTGGATAGAGGCCCCAGATCTCCCAAAAATCCCTTTAAAAAAGGAAGACACCTTAACTCATATCAGGGATCAGGATCCGATAATTTAAGATGCATTCCTTAACTAAGGGATTTTGGAAGATCTGCGGGGTTGACCAGCAAATTTCATTCAGGCTCAAAAAATAGACTTTGTAATACAGGTGCTGGAAGGAGTCCGATTGAAGGTTCTGGGGCTTCAGTTCCAGGCCTCAGGGCCTAGATCTAGGAGTTTAGGGTTTAGGGTTTAGGGTTCCGTACAAGTAACGAAGCGTTTTTGGGTTTTGGGGTTAGTAGCGTATGGCCTCTATTCAGGGCCAGGTGGGCGTTGTGGTTCCTCATTTTCTGACACTCCCATGCCTGGGATCCCGTCAAGGGTTTCGATGTTGGTGTAGTCTGAAAAAGTCTAACATCCTCAAGACATGAGGTTGAAGCCCAGATCGAATCCTAAACCCTAGCTACAATGCCATTACAGCGATCTCCTCCATGTGTTGGGGTTCACAGCGACATGCCTGAAGTGTAGGATTTCCGAGCTTCTGGATTCGCCTCAAACCCTACACCCTAAACCCTGAACCCTAAACCCTAAATTCTAAACCCTAAGCCCTAAACCCTATACCCTGAACCCTAAACCCTAAACCCTAAACCCTGACAGTTTATGAAGGAGTCCCTGGTACCCTCGTGGCTCTGGCAACTCGCGCTGGCGCGGGACCGGGAGCAGATGCCCACGCTGGGAGGTCCACTCACGAAGGCCACCGATCTGTGTGTCTGGGGGCCAATGGTTCAGTGTTTAGGGGTGGCTTTAGGGCCTTAGGGTTTAGGTTTCAGGGTTCAGGGTCTCCCGTCAGCCCCAATTCCATACCGGGTCCCGGCGAAAGATTTGCCTCGTGATGCTAATCATGCGTCTTAAGCAGTTTTGGGTAGACTCGGATCTTGCTTGAATCTCGGCTTCTTAGTGCCTCGGGCGAAGCTTCGTGGAGAAAGCAAACTTCCAATCTCAAAGCAACCCGAAGCCCTTGATCCCAAAGCTCGAAACCCCGAGCCCGAACCCCCAGAGCCTCAAGGCTCCAAGTCGAACCCTAAACGCGAAACTCAACCATAACGCAGAAAAGGATGAACCAAATCCCTAAACTCCTAAACCCTCGCGACCCTAAAGCCTAAGCCCTGGGTAAGGCCCTCACCTTTGGGCCCGAGGTTCACAGACCAGACTTCCCGATCCCTAGGAAACGTAAGGACCTCGCAGATTGGATCCCGTTCTGAAGTCTTGCATCTGGGTTGGGAGGTTTTGGGGAGGGTGTATATTCATTCTAGCTATGTTTTCGTCGCCGGGCGTTGGCTCAACTCTACCCGAAGTGCTTGACAATGCATCGAAGACCAAAACCCACTGCCCGAAGCCCGAGACACTTAGTGTGCACTTAGATCTTTAGCTGAGGCGACCCTGCGCAATCAGATCATGCATACTTGCCTTCCGACACTCTGACTCTGCGCTGCTACACTCTGCAGAGGTCATCTTGAACTTTGCAACCGAGATCCCAACACCCTTACTCCTTCCTGCATCGTTTTGCTCCCCAACCTGTTTCATGAATATCGCGCATAAGTCTGTATAAGTCTGTCATAGTATACCCAAAGCCCTGCTAGCCTCAGTAAGGCGACTACAAAACGCCTCATCCCCCGTATCGCTGTGTTTACAAGCAAATCTTACACCCCAAACCCTAAACCCCAAACCCTTAACCCTGAGTCGCTGTCAGGGGGCCGTGGCCCTCATCGTGGGCCATGCTCGGATGTGGGAGCACTTGGTGCAGTCCAAGGCAGCCTCGGGGCCCAGGGCTGAACCTCATAGGATGAACTAGTCTGATCACCGATGTTTTTATTCTCATCGCGGTTGTTGTTACTACTTCTAGGATTCTAGGAATATATTAAGCGGTGTTCTGCTTCTTCTTCTTCTTCCTTCTTTCTTTCTTTCTGTCTTTCTTTGTGTCTTTATTTATGTATTTCTTTATTTCTTTTGTTATTTTTTCTTACTTTCTTTCTGTCATCCTTTCTTTCTGTCTTACTTCTTTACTTCTTTCTTCCTTTATTTCTTTCTACTTTCTTTACTTCTTTCTTTGTTTCTTTCTTTCTGTCTTTCTTACATTACTTGTGTTGTTATCATTGTTAGTGTTAATGTTAATGAAGTCAGATTTCACATTGAAATTGATAGGCTATTCATATATATATATATACACATGGTTATGCGTCTTGCCATAATGCTTACCATTATGAAATAAGTTCATCACGATGATGATGGTGACGATGATAATGACGAGGGTGATGGCGATGATGATGATGATGATGGTGATGATCATGATGATGATGGTGATGGTGATGGTGATGGTGATGATGATGATGAGGATGATGATGTGATGATGATGATGGTGGTGATGATACGATGGTTATCATTATTATACACGCTGTGATAATTCGCGTTTGACAGGGTTCATGATGAGTGAGAAGCACTCGTGATAGCTATCATGTAAGAAAACCGAAGGCCCTACACTGCCCCAGGTTGAACTTGATGATTTTGTTTGTTGAAGGGTTTGGTACCGTTGGCGTGCCAACGAAGCTTACAGATGCTCGGCACAGCTACAGACGTGTGAACTAAGTAGCTAAGGTGTCAAAAGCCATGACTTCAAGATCTTTCTAAAAGTGATTGTGTGTGTTGTGTTTGTGTGTGTGTGTGCGTGTTGTGCCTTGCCTGGTATTGTGGACAGAGGTTCTGCTTTTGCAATTACAGCTGTTGGCCCGTCCAATGACGGCGTCCAGAGAACACCTTTCAGAGACCCTTGACCGTAAAGTCAACCCTCAAACCGAAAATCAGTCGAACTTCAGTTAAACACCGTAAGCCATTCAACCCGAAGGTGAGAGTCCTTGAAGCAAACGACCCTGAGCCCTTAAACCCTGAACCTTCAAACCGGAATCCCTAGCCCCCAACACACTTGCACCCTAAACCCTAGACCCGAGCCTCCTGTGACACCAGTCCCTTTGTTCGAGGCCCCCTGGGGGATCTTCATGGAGGATGACCTGATGTCTCTCGGTGTACGAAGTGTCATGGGTAAATTTGAAGGGCTTAGGATTTAGGAATTCGTGGGGTTGAAGCTTTAAGAAATTCCGAAGGCTCTGCATCCGAAAGTCCCTGAACCTGCTTGTATTCGTCATATGGGAATAGTAGCCACAGCGTCAGTAGCGTCATTACACTGAATAGGGTCACTGGAAGCAGCGATACCAGCCTGGAAGCACAGCAGATGTGGACAAGTGAAAAAACGTCCCCAGTCCGAATCTGAAAGGTTCAGGGATTCTACCAAAAACCCGACGCAACGATCTAAATCCTCAACCCAGACTCGAAAGCACAAGACTAAAACTGCATATCCTAACTCAAATCGCAGCCAAAGCCTGTACCTTCAAGTTCTGTGCCCTGAGGACATTCGTAGATTCTTGACTCCAAAAACCCATTTACCCAAAGTCCCTCAATCCTTAACCTTCTACAGGCCAAACTCCCTGTACGAACGCTTCTGAAAGCGTATATGCGACACCTTATGAAAAGGAACCTTGCAGACAGCAGGACAAAACCCACCCCTAAGCCCTAAACCCGAAGCCCAAAAGCCCAGAGCCCTGGATGCCGGAGCCGCGCATTAAGAACTTAAAGCCCAAAAACATACCGATAAGACGCGAACGCCCGATGAAACTCTATGAGCCCCTAGGTTGTTTACAAGCGCTATGAAAACCCAAGAAAGTTCTCATCACCCCAAACCCCATAACCGTGAGGTCGGACTTATTACGAATAGTATCCCCTTGTAGTCCCAATCTAACTGCACACTACAGTACCTCCAAAAGCCTTGTTGCTGCCCCTTTTAGTCACCATGTTATATTCTGAAAGACTTGAATCTGGCGATAAAAAGGCCCCTATGTTAACCCTAAACCTCAGGTTCTTCCACCCTGGGCTCGAGGCGCTCTTTGGGCAGCTGGGGAATTCCCAGCTTCCCGCGCCCGGGATGCTGGGCGGCTGTTGGCGTTCCGTTTCCTTTTTTTGTGTTCTGGATGAGGGGGGGAGGGAGGGAGGGAGGGTTAGGGTTGGGTGCTTGCTTCAGCTTTTTTGGTTTTAGGGCCTTGGAGTTTGGGTGTGTCGTGGTTCTTTGGGGGTTTAGGGATGTCGGGTGGCCTACCGTATTGAAGAGCAGTGGAAGATTGAGCATGCAAGGAAAGACTGGGACTACTAAACCCTAAACCCTAAACCCTAAATGAGCCATTGAGCATGCAAGGAAAGACTGGGACTACTAAACCCTAAACCCCAAACCCTAAACCCTAAACCCTAAATGAGCCATTGAGCATGCAAGGAAAGACTGGGACTACCTTCAAATCCAAGGGGGCGACTGTCCCCAGCAGAGCCGCCCGCCACTGCACATCCTGGCGGGGACCGGCTACAACACAGGCACCATGCAACCCTACTTGCTTACCCCCCTAAACCCTAAACCCTAGATCCTAGACCCTAAACCCTAAACCCTAAATCCTAAACCCCAAGCCTGAATATGCGAAAACCAACATGCAAGGAGTACTTGGAGGTTCATGGGTAGTTATAAATGGGGTTTTATGTAGGGTAACTATACATGTTAGGGGACGTATAACCCCACTTATAACTACCCATGAGCCTCCAAGTAGACCCTAAACCCTAAACCCTAAACCTCCAAGTAGGGTTTTGAACGGGAGTTTCCGGATCCCGGGCCTGGACGTCCGCTGAACAAAAAAACACGGCCTTCGACATCTGGGGCCTCTGGGCTTCGCCCTGATGACCTTGGGTTCTAGGGTTGTAGGGTGTATTAGGGTTTTAGGGTTTAGGTTTTAGGGTTTAAGGTTTATTAGGGTTTTAGGGTTTAGGGTTTAAGGTTTATTAGGGTTTTAGGGTTTATAGGGGTTTAGGGTTTGGGGTTTAGGGTTTAGGGTATTTTAGGCAGTGTAAACGATTGGCAACTCAGTCCAACCTTTCAGGTTCGTAGACTCAGGCCTTTGCAAGGCATGTGACAGTTTGTGTGATTTTTGCCATTTCTGGGGGCAAGGCCTGTAGGTGTAGGAATCAAGGTTCGTTAGACTGAGCTTTTTTTGGCCTTCTGGCTTTAGAGGTGAAGTTGCATGCTTGTAAGTCACGTTTAGGGCTTGCTGCTTCTTGGGTCGTGGGGCTTCTGGTTAAGAGCTGGGGTATGCATTGTTTTGCGATGCCTCAGCACGCCTATGGCCTTGAAGGCCTTCCAACAGCCTGGTGCCCTCTAGGCTCTAGCTTCAATCCCGAACCCCAACCAATGACCCCTTATTCCGGTTCCCTTACAGGGATTGTTCTGAACTGAGGCGTGCCCGTCAACGTACCTACTGACGTTGCTGGTGTGAGTGTGACAATGGTTTGGCTCGTGCCCTCGTGTTCCCTGAGGCATGTACATCCTCACCATCGAAGCAGCCAAGCGCGCTATTCAGGCCCCATGAGTTTAAACTACCAGGAGGGTTTAGGGTTTAGGTGATATTGTAGACCTGCGTGTCCTAGGTTGCGGGTTCGGAGCTAGGCTTGTCTCGGAGCTTCAAAGCCGACAAGGCCCATTTTCCGATGGTGAATGAGCAGCTGGACAATCCAGAGAACTTTCTGCGCAGCCAATGTCGCGGGCACAGGGTCTGTCGCTGATTTGAACTTCATGGTCTTGCTGTTGTCAGGCGCTGGAGCCCTCAAGTACATTTGGCCCTTCACTCCGAACTCCATAAACCTCGTGAGCCCCAAGGCATAAGGGTTGAACTTTGAATTGCATCTCTTCCCCCAAATCAACCAGGACAGCAGTAGTTCCCTGTACTGGGGTCCTCTTATGGATCCCGGAAGAGTGCTGTGAAACAGTCTGCGCCCGTCTGCTCTGCTTTTTCTCGCGGACAGCTTTACTTCCCGACTCCAAAAACCCATTTCCTGAGCCAGGGCCACCCACGAAGGCTGAACCAGAAACCGCAAGGGGCACAAGCTTGACTCCTAAACACGAAAGCCCAAGTTCCCTAGTACTAAATCCGAAAAAGAAGTAACCACAATAAAAAGCAGTGGTTGTACTGCAGCAGCGAGAGTCGTCGTCGCCGTCGCCCCCGACCGTGCCACAGAACATCCGGCCCCAAGGTGTTCTGCAAGGCCGTAACCTAGTTGTGCCACAGTCGAGACAGTTATGACTGCTATTCCTACCCCCGACTCCCTGCATTCCCACCGCGACCCAACTCCCAACTATCCCTAACTAGCAATACTACTTAAGACTCACATCATGAAAAGTCTAGGATCCCGAATCCGAGGCCCGGCTGCAGCCCAACAGCACGGATCCTTGGTCGACAGCGATGTGCAGATCCCACCGAAGGAAGGGTACGGCGGGTTGCTGAAACGACTTTGAGGAAGACTTTCGGGGTGTCGCTCGGGATATACCGACAGTCCCAATAGCAGTGACCATTTCAACGCGAGGGCAGCGTGTTCGCCTCAGGGCCTGACAGGGAGGGTGATGTGATGACAGTACCGGCTCCCCCACAAAGACCGGAGTTGGAGGTATTTGATTGTGGAACCTTTTCCTGCATTCTGAAGCTGGAAATCCGAGCTCAAGGGGACTTTTGACGTCGGGATTAGGGTTCAGGGTCCAATGTTGGGATTTCAATCGCCCTGAAGCTTTGCATTTCCTGAGATGAGCCCAGTGCGGACACACCTTCAACCCATTACCTCTCCTCGTCATGCCGAAGGACGATGAGGGTTTTGGGGCTTAGGGTAGGGCCTGTAGAGTTCAGGGCTTAGAGAGGTTAGGTACCAAGACCCCTTTTAAAAGCCCTCCTTCAAACCATTCTAGAACTCTCGTAGAATCCCCTGACGGAGCCCTTTTCGAACCCTTGGAAAAAACCTCTTGAGAGGCGGCGATCTTTAAAGAGGAGCCGGTGATTCCGGACTGCCCAGTGCTGGCGAAGGGTGAGATGTTGCTACCGGACCTCTTGGATCCTGAAGCCAGCGATCTAGGCTTCAGGGCTTAGGGTTCAGGGGGCTTAGGGGTTTAGGGTTCAAGTTTCAAGGTTCAGCGTTCAGGGTTCTTGGGCTTTTGGTTTAGGGTTGAGGGCTCAGGGTTTAAATTCAGCTCAGCCCGAACTTCGACTTTCGATCATCCCTTGCCAGCGCCCGTGCAAAAAGGACCCGTGTTCACGGGAGCTTGGTTTCTTCAGGGTTCAAGTGCTGTAGGGCTTAGGGTTCAGAGTTTTGGGATCAGGGCCCCCCACAAAGCCCAGGTTTCCGGCGTAAGCTGTTCTTCGTCTTGCTTGCCATGTTTCCGGGGCCTCTACTTGCTCCTGCCGTCTTTGACATACGCCCTCTGAAGCCCCGAAGTTTCAATCAACCCCAAGCCCTAAACCCTAAACCCTAAAGCCTGAAAAGCCTTAAACGCACTAAAACCCTAAACCCCTGAACCGCAAAGGAGCTGCATCCCGCACACCACGCCAGAAACCAAAACCCCAACTCCCACAACGTTCCCAACACCTTCCTGGAGCTCTGGTGCCACACAGGTCCAGAGAGCACCGAACCCTAGGAAGCCCAAACCCTAGCTCTTAAGGATTCCAAGCTAGCTTCATGCAAAAGCCCTTTAAGGCCGGAGAAAGCCATCGAACAACCTAGAAAGGCCGTGACCACACCCTACCGATATCCTTCCTTAGGGCTCCTTATTATGAATTATGCAACAATATACCCCCCAAAAAACCCTACTCTAATTATTCTCAACGCATTCCGCCGGACGAGCCTGGCCCTGCTAATGGGGGAAATGGCCGGGTCGCCCACGCAGCGCCCCGGGCACGCAGGCACACAGGGGCTTTGGGGGCTTGTTGTCAGCAGGGCTCAGGGTCGAGGCCTGCTGGGGTAAGGGCTTTTGGGGGGTTTAATTAGGGGCTTGGTTAGGGCTTTGGGCGTTTCGGTTTAGGTTGCAGGTTTTTTGGGTTTGGGCTTGGGGCTTTAGGGTTTAGGGTGGAGAGCCGCTTTTGAGGCCAGCATGGTTCGAACGGCAGTATGTATGGTTCTGTTCTGTTACTACAGTTGTACACAGGTGAGGTTGCATGCAGCCTGTCTGCGTAGTAGAGTCTCAATTGCTTCGCAAGTTTCCTGAACCCTAAAGCTACCCAAACCTGTGCCCCCTGGACCCCACATGACAAAAATCCATCCGCTAAAGCTTTTGCTTGCATGCCCCCCCAAGTTAGGAAGATGTTGAAGCCTTCCGTCTTCCGTTGCTTGCATTTTTCGGGACACCTTTCCAGGGAACGCCTTAAAAGTCGACTTGCAATCTGTTTGCCAAGCTAGGAGAGGGGCGACTAGAGTCCAGGGAAGCATGGTAAGTAGCGTTCCGGGTTCAAAGAGCTTTCTGGTTCCGCGCATAGCGGCCCTTTTCGGGTGTTTAGAGGTTTAACCCGAGTCTGATGGATAGGTTCCAGATCCCCTGGCAGGCGGCCATGTAGCCTCCGTCTCTTCAGGCGCTGAGGAGAAGGCCCGACAGCACTGGCATCAGCACCAGCAGCACCAGCAGCACCAGCAGCACCAGCATCAGCAGCACCACGCACTTCGAAATCGGCATACTCGACACAATATACTATAGCGGCTTTTGCCCCCCTTTTCTATTTTTGGGGCTCCTTATTACCCGGTCATCCAAGGTGCTCTTAAAACCCAGTTCATCCTGAGCTCTGCCTCCCCTTGCATCCCCTCTTATTTTAACTTGAAGGATCCGGTGGCTTGCGTAGTAAATGCTGCTATATGCAGGATCACCCGCAATTTTCTTTACATAAATCCGCCCCGAAACTTATAAGTATGGTTCTCCGAAGCCACACTCCGCGGGCCGGCACGCTTCATGGTGCTTGCGCAATGCTTGGTTTAGGGACTGGGGCTTGCGGCACGTTAGATTTTTGGGTTCGTAGATTTGTGGTTGAGGGTTTTCGAGCCTGTGGAGCCTATGATCCATTCTCACGTTGAAGATCCGAAGACCGAAGCCCAATCCCGTAGTTTTCTCTGGGCTGAACACTGGCCGTCCACTGCCTCGAGGTCCATGACAGCTCAGATAACGCCCGAAACCTTGTAGCCTAGACCTTTGAAATAACCTCAACGTGACCCACGCGGCAGGATTGCACAATGTGCGGGCGCCCGGGCGGGTAGATCTCTTCGCTACCATTCTGCCTGTTCCAGTATGGACTACTGTTAGAGCTTGGGGGTTCCATGGCATTTTCCGGGATTTGTAGGCCTTGGGTTGTAGGCTTTGCAGCAGTGGATTCAGGAGTTTCGAGGTTTCCACACTCCCAAAAACCCTGAACTGTACAACCCAACGCATAGCACCGAAGGGGGGCAGAATTACCACATTTCACTGTACAGTTTGCATGTCCAAGAGGTGGGTCAGGAAGGTTTCAACCGCCTCTGCTGCAAAGACAGCCTCGACTGGAATGAGCTCCTGGCATTCCTCGAGCTGAATCTTCGTGAAGAAGGACTCCTCCGACAACCATCCGGACCGATGCTGCAAAAGCTGTGACGGTCAAAACGTATTGGTGCTTCAGCTGATGCTCAGCTCAGCTGCCACATTAAGATTGGCAGGAGACTCTGGCAAGGGTCAGCAAACCGTGGAGCCATGACCTATGGAATGAGTTTTGGTCCTGACGAGCTTTCAGCGAAAAAACCAGTCTCATTCTAAGCCCTCAGTAGATGTTGGTTGAGCTTCGGGGCTTTGGGGTCCGTACGTTTAGGCTTTAGGCATCATGGATTGAAATTCAGGAGTCGAGATGTCGGTTCTACATGTTTTTGGGTTGTCTTATGGGTTTCAAAGGATTCTTTCTGGGTTTAGGACCCCAGGCGCTAGGCTATGGGACTATGGTGTTTTTGATGAAAGCCTTGGATTCCAGGCATAAATGTGCGAAGCCTGGAGCGACAGTTGGGTTTTGGAGTAGAGCACATGGAGCCGGAAGCATGTCAGTTCAGTTCTAAAGACGAAAGATGTCCCAGCAATCCCCAGCACCTTAACCTTAAGCCCTAAATCTTGCCCGAAACCCCGTGACCCTCCAAGCCCGGCTCCTTTTTTTAAATCCGTAACGCTTCCTGAACCTAAGCCTATAGAATCTTGGTAGACCCTTCAAGCAAGCCCCACGTTACTTAACCGTAGTTCCCTAGCAGCCCCAAGCCCCAAAACTCGGTGCTGCCGAGGCCTCCAAACACGGCATCTGCGGAGCGCAGACAAAAGCGGCTCCGGCGTCTGCGGGCCGAAAAGGCTGGGACTTGGTTTGATGTAGAAGCCCGAACGAATACCAGTAAATCCCATATAGCATTCCTTTCATCAACCATAGCGTAATGCGGTCATCCAAGACGAAAGCCTATTCTGGTTCTGAAGGCCTCTACCTTAATTCAGGCCCCTATGTTAAGGTTTGGGGGGTTTTGCTGTATGTTCCTAACTGGTTAGACTCTGGTCTTATCTTCGGCTCCTGAGCCTTCGAAAGCTCTGGCATCTAGGGTCAGGGCTTTGTTTTCTTTAGGTTTTTGGGGGTGTGGATTAAGGCCTTCGGGATTTTTGAGTGTAGGTTTTGGGGTGTAGGATTTGTGTCTTCAGGGTTTTAGGGGATCTGCGGAGCTCTCCAGGCATGTCCGACGAAGTCAACCACACTGCCCGCTTCCTTCGACCCACAACCTGTAGCCCCCGAATGCGACGGGAAGCTTTGAAAGGTCCAGGTGGTGCCACAGAGGTACCTGTTCATCAATACATTTGGGGGCCTTAAACTCAAACCCCGACAAGTTCCTTTAACACCCCCTTTTTACAACCTTGTCTTACGAAAAAAGACGTTTGAAATGCTAGGAAGCACCACGACAGTCTGGAACACTCGGGGCTCCGATCTCCCTAGCCGCTTTGCCCTTTTGCCCTAAACCCCAAAACCCAAACCTAAACCCTAAGGCCCTAAACCCTAAACCCTAAACCCCTAAACCCCTAAACCCTAAACCCTAAATCCTAAACCGTAACCCCTCGAAGGAAGATCTTCTCGCCGCCCTTCGGACGAGCCGGCTACGCGCCCGTGCCCTAGAAAGCGGGTGGGAGAGGCTGCTAGAAACAGAGGGGCTCCATGCATGACATCAGGCTTTGGGTGTAGGCTTTAGCGGTTAGGTTTCATTTTCAACTCTTCCACCTTCAGGCGAAGTTGAGTGATCAGGTAAACAGGGTTGATGCCAAGTGCCTTTCAGCGACGGCCAGACCCGGATGCTTGATCATCTGTGAAGGGTTCGAGAGGTCCGGGAATAGTCTGCCCCTGGGTTACCCAATAGAGGGTGTGGGCTTGCCACCATCATCATCATCATCACCACCGCCAGGAGCAGCACCAGCACCTTCATCAGCATCGGCATCGGCATGGTCGTGGTCATGGTCATCTTCATGTTCATGCTCCTTCTCTTCCTCATCGGTCATCGTTGTCGGTTCTTGTCGTCATCATTATGCTCGTGACGGTCGTCTTGGCTTGGTCAGATGCTCGAGGCACTGGCCCACTACCCCACCCTCCCCAAAACCGCACCTTCTTCAAGCCAATCACAAGCCCTCTGAATCATAAAACCCGAAACTCCAATGCCAAGCTCTCTAAACCGCAAAAGCTCTAAGCCCTAAACCTGCATTCCGATAATAAACCCTAAACCCTAAACCTATGTTCCCTAAACACGCCAGGTCAAACAGTTGGAGGCAGCTCGCGTCCTCTTTGCGACGCCGACGGCTGAGGCGCCAGACAGAACTGGTATTTATAGTATAGCAGACCGCAAAACCCTATTCCAATTATTAAGGCCCCTACATCACCCTTACGTTTCCTACAAGGATTCCTGTAGGGATTTCGGTAAAGCTTGGAATTTTAGGGAGCTTTGAGTTTGAGGTTTAGGGAGCTTTGGGTTTGAGGTTTAGGGAGCTTAGGATTTGATATTAGGTTTAGGGGGCAGGGAGCTTTAGGTTTTGGGTGGAGGGCTGAGCGTTTTTTGTTTAGGGAGCTTTGGGCTATGAAGAGTCACGTTCAATATTTCACACTGCATACTGCCAGGCTCGTTCCCTGCAGCATTCGATTTCTTGGAATCTTCCGCACAAGCAGGGCCATTGGAAATTAGTCTCGCAGGGACTTCGTGCAGATGTCCCAGGAGCCTGGATGTTGAATTTCTTAACGTTCACAGCTCTGGTCTCAGGTCCCGTTTTGCGAGCCACCCGCCCCACAAAGAAGTGCTCACTTTGTGGAAAGCCACTTTCCATTCTTGCAAAAAAATTGCTTCTCGACATTTGGATTCAGGACGATCATTTGGCTTGAAAGCCCCCTTAAAGCCCCTTTAAGAGCCCCTTCGAAGCCGTTAAAAGCCCCTTAGAGTCCCCTCGGGCCATCTGTGTCGGCCGCCAGTAACCCCTCTGACCAGCCTGGCAGGGCCCACGAACAGAGAATGGAGTTGAGAGCGCGAGAGGCAGCCTCGTTTAACGAAGGCAGGAGGATGCCTATCAGCTTGGAGGCTGCAGAGGAGGGAAGATGTGTGTCAATGGGCAGCTCAGCGAACCCAGCAGGAACTGGGCAGCTTCAGTTGCACAAATCAGCGAGCTGGTTCGGTGTCGGTCGGCGTGCCACCCGTGTCAGCTGGGGTTGGGTCTGCGCTATCTGCATCTGCGTGGCCTGCGCCGCTCAGCACCAGACGATTGGCTTGCGTCAAGTGGGAGTGCAAGGCCAGCCTGCGGTCGCGACACCCTTGGCCGCAACGTCAGCTCAAGTGAGCCGGAGCACGACAACGGTCTGCCTCCAGGAGGCGCAGGAGGCCGAAACCCAAAAAACAAAAAGGCAAAGAAGAAGCAGCACGTAGAGGCTAAGGAGGGCGTTCCGAGAAGCGGGACCCAGACCCGGACGCCGTCCCAACTTGGGCGCAGGCCCTCCAGTGCGGATGGTGGGTGACTCGCCAAGAGCATGAAGAGCCCAGGGCTTTGCCCGGAGTGCTCGAGATATCCGGCACGCAGAGCATCGACCCAACCTCTGCGAATGAGGCTGCGATGTTGAAATCGAACCCTAAACCCCAAACCGCAAACCCCTAAAACACAAATCGAAACTTAAACCCTAAACCCCAAACCCTAAAGCTTTAAACCCTAGACCCATTGCTGCAACTGAGATCTCCGGTTGGCTGTCGAGCGGACAGGTCCCAAAGTAGAATCTGGCTTAATATAGGGTCCGAATAATTAAGTACCAATACTATTTGGGGTTCCTTATGATAATCACACTCAAACATACCCCAAAACCCGTTTCGAAAAAATAAAGTTCCCGTATTCGCTATTCTTCACTCCCGACTGCTTGAGCATGAACTTCGAGAGCCAACTGTTGGTCCATAGCCTTGGGGACGAGAGTTTGGGGGCGGCCCTCTGGGCTTTTAGGATAGGTTATTTTTGGGCTGTTTTGGGTGAGGGGTTCCAGGGTTTAGAGTTGAGGGTGTCGGGTCTCCGTTTGAGGCTTGTTCCAAAGCCGCGCCATTTAGGTGCCAGTTTGTTTACAAGAACAAACCCTATAAGCCTTGAGCTTATCTTTAACTAGATTGCGATTTGCAATGCAATCCTTACACCGTTAGCCCAAGAACTTGACATTGTCATAACTCTAAGCCCATTTCATGCGTAGACCCTCTTTCACGTTTTTCACAGGCCCGAAATCCTTATCTAAACACACCAGCCCCTAGATCAAGGGTGAATTTTCACGTGGGTAGTTAGTGGGTGGGTTGTGTTTCTTGCCGACACATAGGCCGCGGGTACTGGCTTGCAAGGCTTTTGTATAGACCGCTCAAGGCAGTCCTATGTAAGCAACAACCCCCACTCACCCCCACCCCACGCCACCAAAACCCTAACACCCTAGACCCTGAGCCAAGCTCTACAACCTGAGCAGGTTGATGTTGCGGACCTATCGTTGTCTGCTGCATCGTCCCCGCCCGGGGCTCGTTATTGCTGAAGCAAAGACTGCCGCAAGTCCTAGGCTACAAGGTTCAGAATTCAGCGTCGCCCTGACTTCAGCAAGGCATCTGCCTGAAGTCCTTCTCCAGCAAGGAAAGCCATCCGCCCCTTGTGGAAATCTTGAACAGAGCAATCATAACAACATGCCCATGCGCAATGGCCGTCAATGCTAAATCTTGAAGGGTTTGAGTTTGGAGATTAGGATTAACTAGGCTTTGGGGAGGGATCAGGCTCTAGGATACAGGCATTATTGGGAAGCTCTGTTGACTTAGTAAGTAGGCGGCTTAAGACAGGCTCTGGGGCCCTTTGTGCTAGGGAGCATATGCTATCGTCACAGGGAACACTGAAGTCAAAGAAGCTTGGGAATGGCTTTCAAGGAATCTTTGCCTTGCTGTGCGCCGGGAAGTTTGCAGGTTTTCATGGTTTCATTGGGCTGTTGGTGCTTGGAGACGGACGGCTAGTGCTCTCGAGCTGCCTTGCAAACGCGGAGTTTTTTCAGAGCCATGTCCTCTCACCAACTTCGCATGGGAGAAGCTGCCGACAGTTCGCCTGGCAAAGGTCCGAAAGCGGCCATGTCCAACCGCCCTGCTGCCCATTGCCAAAGGCGGGATCGAAAAACTCTCAACCTTGCACTGGTTATAGAGTGGCTTTACGTGCTTATGTGGGTTTCACAGGGCTTGTCACCGGGCTTGTCATGTAGACCGAATTGGGGACCTGAATAAGTAAGGGACGGAGTTTACCGGTCGGTCAGGGATCTGCATTAATTTTCCCGACCCAATATGGATTTTACCACCCAAGCCCTCGCACCAAAACCTCAAAACTCTAGGCCCGTCTTTCAAGCCGACAAGCCACAGACTGTCAAGCTCCGAGTTGGGTGGATGGCATTTGGGGTCGAGGTCTGTAGCACGCGTCTTGCTACTGTTTCCTTTGTTTCATAATGTTCTTAGGGTGGATTGCACTGTAAGCCAGGGTCTGCTTGCAACATGATAGCTTCTTGTGGCCATGAACCGACAACTGGCATTCCATTTGTAGCCTTAGCCTCAGCCTCAGCGTCCGCATCTTCCAACACCTTCACCAGCCTGCAGCCTGCTTAAGCTGAGGCCTCCCAAATCGAGAGCCCCAACAGCTATCTTTGGGCCATGCTAATCAGTGCTACTTACTTCCTGCACTGTTGAAACAAATTTCTTTATTAAGGGATCCTAATATTTTGCAGCCTTGAGATGCCATTAAAGCCCTTCTACAATGTTAAACTTAGGTTTGGTTAGTAGGGAATGGAGGAATGGTAGTAATGGTACTTATAATAGTTCCCATTCCTCCATTCCCTACTAACCAAAGGTAAGTAAACTCTTTCGTCGAGCCCTGCACACCTTCACTCGCGGATCCTCGCCGACGGTGAGTGATCAGAATCACTTCAAAGTTACTCCGCCAGTCAGCTCTGACACCCAGCTCCCATTCGGGGTATATAGGGAGAGTGGTCTACCGAGGAGAAATTCAAACCCAAACATTAAAACTCCAAACCCCAAAGCCCGAAGCCCTAAAGCCTAAACCCCAAGCCTCCCGGACTCATGAGCTTAGCGCCTTTTTGTCACAATACTCATAGCCATCATAATAGTAATATTCACAAACAAGAATGATCGACAAGAATGATAGCAAAAATCTTAATAATGATAATGATAATAATAGTAATAGTAATAATAATAATAATAGTAATAGCAATAGTAGTAGTAGTAGTAGTAATAATAATAATAAAAATAATTCAAAGAATAAGAATAATAAGAATAATAGGAATAGGAATAATAGTAAGAATTATAGTAATAATAGCAATAATGGTAACAGTAGTCGTAGTAATAGGAATAGTCGTAATAGTAATAACCGTATTCGTGTAATAAGAGTAATGGTACTAGTAATAATAGGAATAATCGTAATAGTGTAACAAGAGTTTTGGTAAATCATATCTTCTCTTGGACACCTCGGCCAGGTGCCTTTGGGGGCCCAGGCCCTCTCGCAGTGTCGCGAGCTCCGTCAGGTCATGCAGAGCCACCAGGAGGTGGGCCTTTTGGAGTTTCGGGGTTTAGGGATTTGGGG
>CAJNJA010007832.1:0-15868 GCA_905231915.1 Symbiodinium necroappetens
GTGTGTGTGTGTGTGCATGTGTGTCTAGCTCTTCCGTCTTTCCAAAAGCAACATCGACGACGGCGGCAGCAGCAGCAACAGTACCATCGACAACGACAGCAACGATAGCGGTAACGGCAACCACGGTAACATCATCCACAACAGCAGCAACATCAACAATAGCAGCAACAACAGCAACCACAGCGACACCGACAGCGACAGCAGCAGTGACGGCGGCAATGCAGCAAGGCAGCAACAACAGCGACAGCAGCGACAACAGCAGCAGCATTTTTTTTGCAATTGGACGCTGTGCGAGCAGGCTCTGCACGTGGCGGGCGTATTACCTCACCAAGCACTCACTGCTGAGCTAAACCGACTTCAGCTCTATTCCGAATGGCATTTTGCTGGAGACCCGGCTGAACTGGACCTAGAGACCCATAGAAGTAAAGAAGCAAACAAAACAAAAACCGGACTAGCAGCAAGGCAGTTAGTTGGCCGGAGCCATTCTGAAGGGAGCCTGAACCAAAATCCTGTGGGGGGCTTGCGGGTGCTTACAACACTCTTGGCCTTGACGCGGGGCGGGCCATGCCCACTTATCGTGGGGTCCGGCCTTCCTGCGCCCAGGCACCGATGGTGCGCAATCGTGCACGTAATTGTGGGCCAGCACCCGCCCTAGAGCCAGATGTCGGCTTCACTGTCGTTCCATGCCCTCCAGCATGCGCTTAGGTCTGTGCTTGGGGCCGACCTGGGTCAAAAGTAAGCAAAGGCAAGAAGAAAAGCAGACCCTCGGCGCGCACTCAGCGACGACTTACCCGACTTCAACAGAGGCTCAGCGGCCTTAGATATCTGACACAAACACAGACACAGACCCAGGCTGTGGCAGTCGGCACGAGGGGACTGCCGAAGCGAATGTCGCAGGTACCTCCTTCATCCGTTTTTGGAGCGAGGCCGGTGGCATTTGCTCTGAGGCCTTGCGCTAGCCATCAACCGTGAAGCAAAAAGAAACACAGAAACCTTTGAAATCAAAGAACAAACAGAACTAGTCCTGATCTCCAAGGCCATTCAGCCCCTATATGGAGAAGAACTGCCTAAGCCTTGAGCAGTTGCTTCAAAACGACAACTCACTTTGTTGTTTTTGCCCATGTGGCCTCAGTGCGAAAGGGCCAGCGCAGGTCGCGTGGGCCGTCAGTCCTAGCACTGCTTGACCCCGTCAGCAACAGGACAGTAACGAACACAACTGGGGGCCATAGCCGAAGCTCGACACCCATGGCACAGCAAACATGTCCGCCTAGTGACTGTACCCAGGTGTGACGTGGAGCCGCACCAGGGCATTGGGCCGAACCAGAGCCTTCGGGCTTAACGCGCAGCCCCCTTGCTCATTCGAGCCCACTTCCTTTGGGGTAGCCTGAGGTTCCACAAATAGAGGGGTGGTTGAGATGCCACTGACGACACTGATGCAGCGACATGGCACCCCATCGCCAACAAAGCTGACAGCGTACTCAAACGGGTCAAGCAAAATCGCAGGCATGAGAATCTCCGCAAAGTTAGTGGGCCTCGCCCCCTATTGCGTGGTATGCCTGCATACAGCGTCAGCTTGCGCATGCACCGTACACTCACAGCTGCAGCCGTTTCATGGCAGAAATTGCTGCAGGAGTCGCATATGCAGCGTGTGTGTGTTCGGCGGCTTGCCGTGCAGGTCGGTTGTGGGCTTTGCTCGAGGCTGCGGCTCGGGCGAAGCCAAGGCGCGACCCCTGCGCTTGACCTTCCGACCAAGTCCGATGCGAGCAGCTGCCCTCGGTAAAAACTGGCACAGTGCTGCACAGGGCTTGGTGACAAAAATGAAGTTCCTGTTTCTGATGTGAGAATAATTGTGTGTGAGTGCTCCGCAAGCAGTGCTATCCGCTGTTTTCGCCACGACAGCAAGCTGAAGTGATTCTCTCCACTGTGCGGAAGGTGGAAACCCTACCGCCTGCCCAGTAGGCAATGCCGTAGACAGTAACTGGGCCGGAATTGGGCTGGCAGATCAGGCCAGTCAGCACACCAGGATGCACATGGCTCGAAAGTTGGGACCAGCCCTTAAGTTATGAGAGGGCCCGGTTGGGGCCTTTAGAAAAGAAGTTGGAGCCCAGAGCCCGTTCGAAAGCGCCGCTATGCTGATCCGTGGCGGCTACAGCAGCAGCAGCAGCAGCAGCAACGACACAACGACAACGACAACGACAACAACAACAGTGACACCGACAGCAAGAACAAGAGCAGCAACCCAGCGACAGCAGCCGCAAGAGCAGCAGCAACAGCAGCAGCAACAGCAACAGCAACAGCAACAGCAACAGCAACAGCAACAGCAACAGCAACGACAGCTGCAACAGCTAATAGCAGCAACAACACCCAGCAACAGCAACAGCCACCACAACAACAACACCGAGACACATCGTATCAACAGCAAGCCAGAGCAACGACAAACACGGCAGCAGCAGCAGCAGCAGCGACAGCCAGACTAACACCACCTACAAAACCAGCAGCAACAACCTCAACATCAACAGCATCATCAGAAGCAACAACACAGCAACAACAGCTCATGAGCATCATCGTCATAATCTTGAGGCCCAAGCTAGTTGTTGTTTTGTCTTTTATAGCATTGTGCATGGATACACTAAGTTTGTGTGCAAATTGCTCATGACTCATGTAATTGCAAATCAGTGTGCTCGCATTGTGCACGAGCTTGTGTCGTCGAAGCCTGTCTAGCGCAGTTGGCATGAACCAACTTTGTGTTTGCATACGGCGTTTTGGCGGCTGTGCAAATGGATCTTATACGGTACGTCCAGCAGCACACGACACAGCGTGTTAGACAGCACCAAAAGTATACTGTCCAGCGTCTGTGCCCAAGCATAGTCCCGGCCAAATCGACCTGAACAAACCTTTTGCAGGTACAGCGGCCATCCGAGAATTTCCTGCAGCGCCGAAGGAAATTACAAAGTGTGCGGAAGCTCAGAACATCTCAGAACCCTCGAATGTAAGCCCAGGCCTCTTAAGCGCAAGCTTCGATTTTGGAGGTCAGAGTTGTCGGGGTGGAGGCCTGAGCAGGCCTTCCGAATTGTTGTATTTGTTGTGTTTCTGCTTGCTGGATGCTGCCTTCGGCGAGCGTATGACATGTCTGAACTTGCCTGCCGGCAGTCGTCGTACAATTTGGGTCTGTTAGGCTCGGTCTCTGACGGATTGAGCCCTCAACCCTAAACCTTCGGCCCTGCCTGCCTGTGCGAGTGTGAAAGTCGAAACCTTCGGCCCTGCAAGCTGAAACCCAGCCCTAACCCACGACCTTCAACCCTGTAAGCCTTACGGCGTAAACCCCCTAAACGCTGAACCCTCATACAAATATTGGAAGCGCACCAAACTCACTTTTTGATAAAAACCCTTTCGGAGAAAAAACACTAGTGAATCTCTTTTCCCGCTAAGGCATGGGATGTGTGAGCGCGTCGGCTGCGGAGCTCCGCAGAAGGCGCTTGGGGAATCCCCGGGCCGGCCTTCGAAGCGGCTAGATCAGTGGGGTGTGTTGAGTCTTATGTTAGCGGTTTCCACGAAGTTTATGCGTGTTTATATTAGGGATTGGGCAAGGGCCTGGGCTTCAGGTTTGTACTCGCAGCAAGGGCCTACCGGTTACAGGTTCTCAATTTCAGATGAATTTTAGGGTCTAGACTTTGTGGCGAAATGTCTACAGTCTTCCAAGGGCCCGGCCTATGAACGCCAGGCACAGAGCCGGAAAACTCGCAGGGTCTCGATCCTAAGGCGGAAACCATGGTGAACCACTTCGGGAATTCCGGCACACTTCACAAATAAATTGATACTGCGACGACTCAGGCGGATGGAGGCGATAGCCATGACGACCCCATGCGAAGCGCCAGCAACTTCTCGACTCCCGGACACTTTAGCCTTTAGCTTCAGTCCCTCCACTTCTACGATTTAAAGTCATGCTCCGCGGGTTTCAAATCGCATTTCTCCCCTCTTAGCCTCTTGTTTGCGTCTGCTTCTCTCCGCTGTCAGTCGTTTCCCGTGGTATCATGTTCAGTCAAGAATGCTCTGCTTTGGTTCTGGGAGTAAACAGCAGCCAACATGTCGTATTGACGGCCGTGCACACAGCTCTGTCAGAGGTGGATGCATGGGTTGCCGGGGTACACTCTGATTACAGCATGCGACGGTGAGTTCAATCTGCCCAGGACGCCTCGGACAAGGGCCGTGCGAGTTAACATGGATCTCCCTACCATCCTGATCCCCCCGTCACTATACATCTCTCCATTCACGCCTGAATGTATGTTGATTACAGTTCGTTTCTTTGTAGGTATGCGGGTATACGTAGTGCTTGGCAAACACCGAACCGGTGGTACGCCTGTCACAAGCCGCACTTCCGCCCGAAACTCGTGAAGCCTAAACCCCGTTGCCTCGAAGCCTATACTACTATACGTTCTTGCCACTGCAGGTCCCTAGGACTCTGAATAGCACAATGCAGGTATTGCGCAACGACTTGAGACCCCGAAGTGGGTATCATTGCAAGTGTATACTCTGGGTTTCACTAGGGTGCCGGGTGCTCTGTGCCGGCAGGTAGAGCATGCCATCCCTGTCATTGAAGAACAGGAGGCCTGAAGGTTTATGGGGTTCAGATTAACTTTCAGCTCAGGGGGTTTCGTTCTTGGATACGGGCGAACCTTCTAGAGCCAGAGTTGGGGCTGCAGGTGCCGGGGAGTTGCGGCTGGTTGCCAATTAACACTGTTGTGTTTGTAACTGACATTTCGACAGTCATTCTGCCGACAGATATGGTTCTGACTGTAGTCAATGGAAACTGTCAGAGCATAACATGCAAACACGGTTTGTTGCTTATGGCTCTTGGAGGCATAGCAATTGTGAACATTTTTGTCTCGTGGTGTGTGTGAGTGTGCGTATGTGTGTGCTTGTATGCGCATTCAGTTGTTGCGTGTGTTCGGGGGTGGCAAAGGGAGATGGTTCTCAAGGCTTTCGGGGGAAGTGTCCCCGGAGTTCTGGATACCGTTCTCACATGGAAGGAGGTCTCAGCCATGTTGTTCTAGTCTTGTCAAACCCTTACACGCCTTGCTAAGCTGTATCGTACGCTACACTCGAGCCTCGCCAAATTAGTTACATGGGGCCCCTGCATTGCTTGCCAGGGGGGGGGTTTGTGTTGTCGTCTGTGGCCGGAGCTCTTATTTGGACAGGGTTCGTGCCTGGGCTTGTTCGACGCGCAGGACAACCGCAATAGTGTACAGTGTGCGAAGTCTGAACTCCCAACTTGTGCGAACTTTAATCAAGGTGCTAAGTAGCACGAAACCCTTTGTCAAACTGCAAGGCCCTAAACCTTCTAAGATCCTTCACGCAGGCCAAGAAGGGATGGACGACCGGCATGACGGTCAAATACAGCTGCGATCGAGGAGCCCTGAATGCGTTGGTCGTCTACGGAAGCTTCAGGGTTTAGACTTTGCGGAGAGTCGGGTTTGGCTCTTAGGGTTTAGGGCACCTTGAAGTCTATATAATGGCTTAATATTCGGGCTTATGCAGAGTATTTGGCTGTCAAGGAGTAGTTTCCCATGAAACCATTGTTAGGATTCCTGTCCAGTTTAGTTTGAAATTGCTGAATTTGCGGGGTTTGATCATGTTCGGCTTTCGGTGTTAGGTGACCCTGAACCAGCTGGTTTTACGGATGCGTCAATTGTGTTGGAACCGCGGCAGGGTCACGGCAGTCTTGCATGTGCTTCTTATCGCTAAACCTAGACGACCAGCCCGAAGAAAGTGACCCGAAGGGCTATAAGTTGGAGAGTCTTTTCTGATCCCTTCTGTATAGCTTAAGCCCAGCCGAAAGTAACCATGACTCAGGATATTCTGGGCAAGCGTGGAACGCTCAGCTTCCCGCATTTGTGTCCTCCGCCATCCTTGGTCCTGCTTAAGCGTTTGCCAGGCTTGTTTGCTCTTATGCGATAAGACATTTCCGCGACGTAGTGGCTTAGAGTTTCGGTTTCGAGCTTCATACCAACCCAAGGATGCAGTGAAATAGGGGTGCATCCGGGTAACCTGAAGGCGCAGACCTCTTTGGGTTCTTCGCTGGTGTGAGAGAGTTTGGGAAGCGCAAGAAACATCCTAGACAAGTCAGGTCGGGGCCTCAGAAGTTTCAGTAGGGTTTTGGGACTCGATCACTGCGTGTATACTACTTCAGTGCAAGGCACTGTCTTAATTATGGTCTCTGTGTGGCATCAAATCAGGGCCTCAGGGAAATCCGGCTTAGACGCCAACACCAAAACCCCAAGCCCGAAGCCTGCCTAAAATCCTGTAGCCTTCTCAGAGATGCCGCTCACATAGCAGCCTCGTAAGTATGAGTTGTTGAATGTTGTTGAAATCCTTAGCAAACGCAAACCAAGAACTCTAAACCCCAAGCCCATACGTAACCTTCACTCATATAAATGCAAAGTGAATCGCCATAGAAATCGCAAATGAACCACCCAAACTCGGCCAACCCCCGCGAACTCAGATACTCCAAGATTAAGCAATTCACAAAGGCCCCCAACAAACGGTGAGGTTCGCCACCTGTGGCAACGATGGCGCCTGGAAGTTCGATGCTTCTCAGAGGCGCCTTTAGGGTTTGGTCTTGTAGGGTTTGAAGGGGCTTTTGTGTCCAGTTGAAGGGTTTCATAGGATATGTCCACCACTCCTGAATTAAAGTAGAGAACATGACAAGGAGCTACTCAAGGAATCTACACGGCGCGATTATGATTTCGGAGATCCTTCTTCGTGAAGGGGTCTTGGCTTTGTTGTGGCAAGATTTGATTAAGAGGGCTTGGTAGGTGGCGCGGGGCTTTGGGGTCTTATGGAATTTAGGGGTTATAGTATCGGTGCATACGACCTTTGCGAAGTTCTATAAGAGTGTGGAGGTTTAACTGATCACAGGTTAAAGGGTTGGGAGGTTGGGGCCAAGCTTGTGGTCGCGGGTTGGGGTTTAGGCTTTGGGGTCGTGGTTTTGAGCTTTGGGGGATTTGATCGATCCATCCAAACGGCCGTGCACCTGCAGCTGCCTTGCTGACTCAGGTGCTCGCTCGTTGGTTGCGGTGCCCTCGAGACCTTTCTGCAGCCGGACACTCAACATCGAAGGGATGTAGGTGTGCCACCGTTCTAAAAGATCGTACTTGGAGTGGCAGGATTATGCTACTGTTCCTCGGGCCGTAGGACGACTAGGATGGACCACGCCCGCTGCATGCTGCCTGGATGCGGCGATGCCGAAATATCCTGCCTATATGTGATGCTGCATGACAACTATAGGCACAAGAGCAAAGCTAGAGCAACAATCACACCAACAACGATGATAACGGTAGCAGTAGCTGCAGAAACCACTTTACGAGTAGCACACATGACATTTAGAAGGACGACCACATTGGCAGTAAGGATGACAGCTTGACAATTCCTGACAATTCCAGATTCGGGGCTAAGGCCTGGTAGATTTCTCGGAGCGGCATGGCAGAGTCGCAAGTTCTGTGCGACTTTCTGCTTCCGTGAAGCAACAAGGAATCGGAAGCCTGAACTAAACCCTAAACTCACAAACCCGCAAGGTACATCTTCTTCTGATCTGATAATTGGTGTTCAGTCAGTACATAGTCTTGCCGTCGGGGTGTGTTTGGCTCTGGGTCTTGGCCATCTGTCAGCAAGATTCCCTTTCTTTCGCAACATCTTTTCAACCCCTCAAGCCCGAGCCCTACTAGAAGCCAAACAAGCTATGTAGTCGTTTGCGAGACTATGGTTGTGTTAGGATGGCAATTAGCCTGCAACTGCTGCATAGGTAAATTGAGTCTGTGATGTCAGGAATCACAACAACCATCGAATTTTCAACAGGCAGGCACAACAAGAAGAATAAGTTAAATCCCTCAGCTCTAAGCCCCGGAACCCTGGATCATGACAGATTGCCACTCGGGCCTCCCAGGTCCTTTCATTGGGGCGCATCTGACGGTTGGCACAGCCCACAGATTCCGAGCCTTCACCGTGAAGGCCCCCAGGCCATAATCCGCGCACCCTGAACCTCAAACTTTTGCAAGCTCTGAACCGCTGGATTACAACCCTGCACCCTCAACCCTCCCGTGATTTTAAACCCTTAGACCACAAAAACCCTGAATCGCAAAAATTGCTAGACCCCACACCCTCAACCCCCAAAGGCGTTAGACCTAGAAACTTTCATGGCTTGTGGATGTTGGGAGTTTAGTGAGGGTAATCTTTCGAAAACTGAAGTCAATGTTCCCACTGCGGCTTGCTGGTTCTAGAGCTTCCCTACTGCCCTAAAGCCCTAAATCTATTGCCACTAAAGCTTTAGATGGCTTTGCACGTTTGCCCATGATTCTTCCGTCTTCGTATTCAAGGTCTAGGGCCGTGGAGGGTTTTCTAGGCATCTAGGGTTTGGGGTTGAGGTGATGAAGAGTTTCTTAGGTTCAGACATAGAGGAAGAGCCTCACGTTGCCGCGTTACTTTGTTGGTCAGGTAACCCCAGCTGGACCTCGGAAACGAATCGCCTCCATAGCCAGAATGCCGGGAGTTGGGTGTCACAGTCACATTCCCCACAAGGACATCAAGGACCACGCGCACTTATCAAACACCTTTTAAAGGTCTAAGACCTAAGACTTCAACCCTAAGGCGAGAGGCCATGTCCATGGCCCGGGAACCCAAAGCACTCTGCACTGCTTCGTATTTAGAGTCTTTATAGGGTTGCAGGTATGTTATGGGAGTTTCTCGCATGCCGGGTGCATCAGGGTTTGGACTTTATGGTTCGGGGCAGGGGCATTGGTGATGGGTCAGGCGTCGAGCTTGGCTGTGGGAAACCTTATGACGAGGATCCTACTATCGAGGGTCTATGTTTCGGACACTTATACTTTCGGAAGCGTGCTCTCGCAGGAATGAGCAGGAAACATCCCGTTTAAAGAGCGTTACCTACAACAACGCGCTGCGTCTGCCAAAAACCCATTGAAGTAGCTGTTTACAACACACCGGCGAAGCACTTCCAGCAATCATGCATCGCGAAATCTCATCAGAAGTACAGTAGTCTGAAGCACCCGACGTGCCGCAAGCATGTTGGCGATGGCTGTTGCGGTTCAGGCAGTCGAAATACTGGCTCAGACCATGAAATTTTAAACTGACGTCCCGACCCCAGCAACCTGGAACCCTAAGATCCGAAACCCTGAACCCGAAACTGGAACGCCAGACCTTATAAACCTAATTCTGTACAGGGGCCTCATACAGAACCTAGACTGTATCATCCTTCTTACCTCTCGGGGTACCCTCATCTTAAATCAGATAACGTTCTTATAGAAGAATCCTGCAAAACCGTTTTAGCAACCCCTGAATGAGCCTACGCCATCAAGGCTAAACTAAGCCTAACTAAGCCCTGAGCTCAATCCCTAGATTTCCCAAGCCCCCAAAAGTTTTGAACCCCGTAAAACCACTCATATAACCCTGCATGAAGGCCTTGAGAATAGAGCCCTGAGAGATCATATTCTAGAACTCTGAGGCCCAAAACCTTCACACCCTATAATTCCATGTGCCGTGCAACGTTATAAAACATGCTAACCCTCAAACAGCTCAGACTGGAGATCATGACCTCGATCGGAGCTATGTGGGTGAGACAGCCGCCCGACAGCTTCTGGCTTGGGGTCTAAATGCGTTTTATGTACAGTGGCTGCATAGGGGTTTATGGGGTTTGTGAGGGTGGGGATAGTTTGAGCGCCTTAGATTAGAGTTTTAGGCGGGGGACATCGATAGGGTTGCACACGATCTCCACGTTTTGGATCCTATCAGGTGGCTTTGAGGCCTAAGAAGTCTAAGAGTTTTTGCAGTACACCTACAGCCCCTGCGGACATGTTCTGAACCCCAAGCCCCTAACCCGTTGATTTCGGTGCAAACCCAAGGCAGACTACGACCTAGAAACGTAAGCTCCGAAACCCTACACCTCTCCCTAGACCCCAAAGGCTGAATTTGCAAAACCGTGCATTGAAGGGTTCTGGGTTCGAGGTGCACTTCACATGCCGCCCCGGCTACCGCGGCCAACCGGTCGCCCTTTGCCACGAAGGAGGCTGGAAGCGGGGAGAAGGCTTAGTTGGGGGGGATTAGGTGGAGGGTTCAAGCTTCAGGGGTGTTCAGTTAGTTCAGTTCAGGTTTAAGGCCGTTAAGGTTTGAGGCTTGAAGATTGGCACTGCGGCAGAGCTGAATTGCTCGTTCGATGAGAGACCCACGGCTTCGTCACTGAATCCGAGTTTTTCAACTCGAGAAAAGGTCTTCTCCTATTGTTGTTCTTGGAGAGCAGCACCCTATACAAGCTCTTGAAGGTTATGAGGATTTGATGGGGAAAGAGTAGCCGTGACGATGCTGTAATGACTCGGAGTGTTAACTACAGGATTCTGCTGAAGACGCATTCGTACACTATAAGGCAAGTCGTCAAGATGGCTATATGTGCCTTCCATCTAGAGGACCTGGGGCCAACCTCGAGGCTCATCGAACCCCAAACCCCTCCCTCATCACACTCATCTTTCAGTCGTGACTTGAGCCATGTCCGATGGCGTGTCATCCTTGCGAAGGGCCATGCTAACTTTAGCACGGCGTGCGTGTCATCCTTGCGGAGGGGACTTTCTGACCTTAGCACAGCAACACAAGCGAAGTAGCTATACACCCTGAACCCTAAACTTCAATCCTAAGCTGGGATTGGGGCTGTGGGTGATTTTTTGGTATTGGGGCTTTTAGGGTCTTGGACGTTGAAGGTTTAGGGGCTAAGGTTTCATTTATTTTATTGGGGTGTTATGCGACAGGTCCCGTGAAAGAAGCGGCTTTTGGGAACGCAGTTGCTGTTAAGGACATCCTGACTACAATCGGAACCTGCCTTCTGGTTGTCGAGCCAACGGCCAGCCGGCTGTACACCAAGCACGAGCACAACTCGAACAGTATGAGCCCTGTCTCGTCAGGGCGCTGGAGAATGTCCGATGCTTGCGAGCCTTTCCAGACATCACTGAAATGTCACTGCAAGCCGCGCTGGGTCCGACCCCCAAGTCCAGCAAGGAGGTCGGGGTTTTAGGTTTGAGGTGTAGGGGAAGTTTTGAGTGTTTAGGGTTTAGGCTTTGCGGTTGAGGGCTGTTTGGACGCGACTCTTTAGGTGGGCTGTTTGGGCTTACTTATCGGGTGTTATCAGAGTCTCTTAGAAAAAAGCTGAGTCAACGCAGGCTACTGCGATCTTTTTGATTAACCCTTTTTGGGTTAAAGAGGATCCTCTTTAGGAGCAATTTTGAGTGGCCCTCAGTGGCCCACCTAATGTAGGGGCCTTAATAAATAGAATAGGGTTTCGGGGTATCTTTCTCTTTCGTAAGGCGGAGGGTCCAATTCGGACGCGTCCAAAGCGCAAATAGATTTGAATTCACATGCAAATTGCTTTTGAGGTGGTGGCCCCCCGGTCAAACATAAAAACGATGCAAAAGTAGGGCAACATGACAACTGCACAAGTCAAGGTTCCCTACGGCACCAAACCAAAGCGTAGCCATGCGGGACAAGCCTGGTTCAATCGGCTTGAGACGTGGACGGCAGACTGAGCCCATGGCATTCCCTTTCGGCAAGCCAGACAGCGCAAAAAAAGTTAACCACTAAACGCTACTTGCTCACTCACGGAGTCAGATGAAGAGAACTACGAGCAAGACTCCACGCAGCAGAGATTCAAACGTCACTGCGCCACTACGCTACCCTGAGCTATTCCTCCTCGGGGTTGGAAGAGGCAAACTGACGGGTTAACCACACATTCACAACAGTGTGCCCGCTTCAAAACACTCTTCTGTACGAACTACTCAGGGGTTCAGCTCAGCAGTGTTCCCAATTGGGACTTTGGATCCACTCGGCTCCAGTCGGTACCTGTTGCTGACGGAGTCTATGGCAGTGATGCCGCCGGTGGCAGCGTCCAGGGTGGTGTTCATAGCCACTTGCGCTGGCAAGGCTTCTGTGGTCCCGTCATGCATGCCACGTGTAGAGCGTGCAAAGATGCCCAGCACCACCAAGAACAGGTTATGGTACTCCAACTCATCAGAATTCTCGAACGCGGCCCTTCGCATGTTGGACCACGTCGCCACTCACGATGATAGCTCCAGGTGTAAAGAGAAGCTTGTCCGGATCCCATGATGCCAGAGGCTTAAAATGCTTAATGACCACATTTTTGATACATTCCGACGGCGAAAAACGCAGGCGTCCCGATGAAGCTGCACCTCTTCAAGAACTCGTTTACGAACCCACCGTGGCAAGGGTTCTGGGGCTCTACAGAGTTCCTGCGCTGTTGCAGGCGACCTGGGCCCTGTTTTGGGGTATATTATACTGTAGTTATAATAAGGAATCACAAAACAGCATAGGCAACAGGTTATCATGTAGGCCACTATACTAGATGAGCATCAGGGTAAGTTGTCGAAAGAGTTGAGCTTGGGATCTTTGTGGCTTTGGCTTTAGGGTTGCGATCGCTATGCTCAGAATCATCCACGTTCCTTGATGAGTCACTTTGTGCCAGGGACAGGTGCAACACAAGTGCAGTTACGGGCAAGGATGGCTGTTTTATTCAGGCCATGTTTGCTTGGAATGTGTAAGCCTAAGACAGCCCAAACCCAAATCATCAAAGTCGGCACAGGCACTGGACCCTGTCGTGACCTTGAATTTAGGGTCTCGGGGGTATTGCTGCTGCTCCTCAAACAGTTCGCTCGCCGCACAACCAGATGAACATGTACCAGGAAAGGTTAATCAGTTTTTTAGTTCGGGTTTAATACATTTAGGTGCCTGAATAATTGGAAGAGATTTCGGGTTTTGGGTATGTGCGGTCAGCCTCGACAATCATAAACGGCTTGATCTCGAAAACGCATGTGCAAGATAGCTTCATGGTGCGCATTCAGGTGCAGTGTGACGGCTGGCTGGGGACCGATTGCAAGGCTCGCGGAAAATTCGTTCTTGGGTGAGCAAGGGTCGCAGTGGCTAGTGGGAGGGCCGAGTTGAGGACATCTTCGACTATGTTTAGTGTTCGGAGCTTGAGGCTTTAGGTTTATGGTATGGAACTTCCGCATCTCTTGATGCGGGGGCTGCCGGTCGTGCCTTGTGCGCAGGAATGGTATGGCTGCAAAGCCAGCACGGATTCCTATGACTGGTGCGAGGTGCTTGGGGATCAGGATGCCGGTTTGGGCTTCGGTGTCGGAGGGTTTCGATTTCAGGAGAGGGAGGGTAGCACAGATGCTCGACAGGGCTCATAGGGTTTAAGGTTTGTGGATGTCAGGGCGCTGAATGAAGCTAGCAGGTCAGTAGCGAATTCTGCTTTGCCAAAGCCCAGCTACATATGTAGTCGCAGTAAGTTACAGTCCCTATATAGACAGAATATGGTATCGTATAGTACAGAGTACAGTGTGGTTTTGTATAGCATAGCATAGTCAAGTCTAGCAACACATTCTGCACATAGCGGCGCTTCTAGGGAAAGGTTTCAAGCAGCCGAGTTCAGGAGCTCGCTAAGGATTCAGACAATGAAGCCTGGGTTAGGGATTTGGGGGTTTGCGGGTCAGGGTGTAGGATTAGTGCCCAGAGCTTTCAGAGAGACCCCTATCTGGAAAACCCCAAACGCCAGCCCCTCGTGAGCCTCCACTTCAGAAGCTGAATACTTGAAGAGCCCAAACACACAACCATGGTGCAAACTGAAACCTTAAACCAAAGCCTTAAAACCCAGTCAGTATTTATCATACGAAAGTCGACATGCGTGCAGCCCTGAACACTTCTTTCAGGACGAGGAGACGTGCTAGACAAAGACATATTCATGCATATATGTCAATGTATATGAATACGTTGTATGTATATATATATATATGTATGCATATGTACCCGCACACAAACACACACAAAAAATGTATGCATATATGTATACATAAGTATATATACAAGGTACAAACTTGTGTGTGAGCCTCAAATTAAGGCCTCTGGGGGCTTTCGAGTTTAGGGCTCGCATTCGTCACGTAGTGAGGGGGCTTCATGAGCCTCCTCGGAGTAAACCGTACCGCACTGGGTTCTCCTTACGATTCCTTCTGGCTTCCCACGCAATAAAGACCTAAGGTATCGAACTCCTTGAAGCCTTACAAGTAGGTCAATAGGGGTTAGAGACCTTTAGGTTTATGGGTTTTTGGGCAAACCATTGTACAACCAACAGAAAACCGTCGCCGCTGCCACCCCCACCACCACCACCACCACCACCAACGACAACAACAACAACAATGTTAAAAAAGGCCGCGATCTGTCCAAAATCAAATCAAGCAAAATATTCGACCCGTTCAAAGCCATGGGAGGTAGATCCGCAGTCGTGCCCTCCAGAAGCCCACGACTTTTGGGGCGCCCGGGCTTGTAAACAACCGCCCGAGGGGGGCTGTGTTTTTGTGATGGGGGCAGGTGAGGTTTTTGTAGGGTGTTATAGGATGTTGTCTTGTTTCTTGGTGTTCTTATTTGGAGATCCCCTTGTGAAGATTTTAGGGCTACAAGGACTTATTGTGCAGGCGTTCGACCTTGTGTTTTGGCATTCAGGGTGTTGAATTCGGGTAGTAGACGAGAACCGGTGGTACGTATTCCATGCGATCCTGTCAAGTTTCGGCAACGCCATATTGAACAAGGAACCCTAAACCCTAAACACGCCGAATAGCCTGCTATTTCTGTTAAAACGATGCAAGTTCTTCGATGTGTAGTCGCTCTAGCCTAAAAACTAAAATGGTGCTACCTAACTCTCTAAAGCCTAAAAATCGCTGCACCTGTAAATCCGAACCCCAAGCCGCGGAATTTAGATTGGAGAGAACCGGTGGCTTCGAACACCAAGTTCGGTCAGTCCAGGGGTTTATAGGGCTTGAAAAATCCCCAGCGTAGATCCGGGGTTGAGTGAGTGAAAGTCTGTGTGTGTGTGTGTGCGCGCGCGCGCTTGTGTTCGTTTTGTGTTTACGGTTTCTAGGAATGTGTCCTGATAATACGTGGTCATAATGATGAGTTAAGCCCGTAGCCATTGAGTGTTTAGGGTTTTGGGGAAGGCTTTTCAGTGTCAGTCTCAGATCGCACATCCTGCATTGGCCAATATCGGAAAACTAAACAGAATTCCCCGCGTGTTAGTATACGCCGCCGATTGACCGTAATCACCTAAAGATCAAAAACTGTGAAGCCTGCCAGCCGCATGC
Source organism: Symbiodinium necroappetens (assembly GCA_905231915.1). Taxonomy (NCBI): domain Eukaryota; class Dinophyceae; order Suessiales; family Symbiodiniaceae; genus Symbiodinium; species Symbiodinium necroappetens. The sequence continues at coordinate 15,195 of CAJNJA010007832.1, forward strand.
GAGAAAACCTTAAACTGTAAACCCTGAACTGAACTTTTTGCGGGCTTCTTGCTCGTAGTTGTTCTTTGATTCTGTTGCTTCAGGCGCAGAGCCTGCTTGGGACTACTGCGTGAACGACAATTTCAACATCCACTGGGGGTCAAGAGCAGTTGCAGACAGAGGCCCCAACCCTGAAAGAATATGAAAACAGACCATAGATCCCCAAACCCTAGAGCCCTAGAAACCCGAAAACCATAAATCCTAGAGCCAAGCCAGAGACTGCTCAGGCGCCGAAACCTTGATGTCCTAAGCCCAACCCCTTACTAGTCCTGGATGCCCTGAACTGCTGTCAATTAGAGCGACACTCCTAAACCCCTAAATCCTAAAACGCGAAGCCCAACTTACAAGCGAAAACTCTCTCAAACCCATAGGCCACCCGCTAAAAACCGGGCCAGCCTGCAAGAAACCACTCGCGCGCGCACGCACACGCGCACACGCGCACCCACGCGCGCATGCGCACACGCACACTCACGCGCACACGCGCACATGCGCACATGCCCACACGCGCACCGCCTCGCACCCTCGCACCCGCGCACCCTCACACCCGCACACCTGCACACCCGCACACGCGCACACGCACACTCGCGCACACGCCCACACCCACACACCCACACCCACACACCCGCACACCCGCA
>CAJNJA010007833.1:0-15868 GCA_905231915.1 Symbiodinium necroappetens
AAAACCAACGAACCAACCGACCTGGAATTACTGACTTTGAAAAGGTTCGAACGAAAACAAATAGCAGGGCCAGCACAAGGGCGGTGGGAAGAAAGCTTGCCAGAGACTCCCCAGGATCTCAGACCAGAACCCGCTGATGGCAGCTTTGAGAGCGATGGCTCCGACCTTTTTTACCATGTTCTGCATGCCCTGGTAGAACCATTCCTTCGCCCAGCGCTTCCTAGCATCGTCCACCTCGCTACCAACACTGCTGTTGGAGACACTGGCGACCTCCCGCGGCGGGATGGGGCTCTTCGGCAGCATCCTCTTCACACATGCCAAGAACCTGTCTGTGTCGGGCTGGATGACCAGCGGTCGAGGGGGCTGCGCGAGGGCACATGACTCCTCCGAATCTTCTGGGTGGGTGGCTATCGCACCAGCTGCAAGGAACAACAGCCAGAGACAACGACGTGGCCCCATTTTTGAAACCTTTCCGACACGACGGTGGCTTAAGGCGCTCCAACAAGTCCTAACTTGTGCAAAGAACAAACACTAAGTCACTAGGTGCGAAACTCTCTCTTGCTGAGACGAGCATGCAGAGGATGTGGCCCTTCAGCAGGTAACATGTGCAAAAAAATTAGGGTTTAGGGTTTATAAGGGTCTAGGGCCTATAAACCTAAACGGACCTAGGACAGGAAGGACTCCAAACTTGTCTCCTGTACAAGCTTCAGGGACTTCAGGGTGCCGTGGCCGCGGTAACTCCCAGGGGATTCTTCACCCGAATGCGAGACAGCATGTGCCAGAAGCCTTTGCCGCTTCAACTCACCTCACAGACAATAAGCCGCAAAGGGGTCGACCTCCACGCCAACCGATTCGGGGTTAGAGTTTCGCGTCAGGGAGTCGCTGTCTGTGCGAGGGCAGTGTTGCGATTAGGCCGGATGTGATGGTGGTCCTGAGCGTGTTCAAAGGACGCGATTATGACTTCTACTCATCATAAGCGCCACTGAATAGACACGGAAGGTATGCGAAGCCAGAAGCATGTCCGCTAATTCGCAAGCGAACTATGTAGGATCCTGGACCACTACAGATGAACCAGGCTTTGCTGAACACCAACTACGCACAGTCTGAAATGCCCCAGTGGCTCTAAGCAAGAAAAACGCAGTCCTGCGGAAGCTCATGAACCTTGGCTGATACAAAAGATCTGCAATGTCCTGTCTCCCGACTTAGTGCCGGGAGACTTAGGCTGGCACCAGGCTTTGTATCTGATTGCGCATCTGTGGCGGACAACACCCATCTCTAAGGGCGCCACTGCCACAGCAATCGTCGTGGACACGCCTCTGCTGAAAACAACATGAAGCAACACTACTTTATCAGGTTGGGACATCCATGAGCCTTGTACTGCAGATGCCGTTGTTGTTGCTTCTCCGGCGGTGGGTCGCTGCTGTCTGAAACAGCGTACACGTAGCCGTCAGCTTCGTTGTGTTGCTGGTCGGCTCCCGTATCATGTGTGCGATCCCTCTTGGTCCAAATTCGGTGCGAAACTGTAAAAACTGCATGCGCGTTCGATCTATCTGATGCTCTCTCGCTGGGGGCTCCGTCCTCTCCGTCTTGGAGCGGTTCCCGCCGCATGCAACCCCACCCCAGAAAACATAACCAACGACCACTTGGCATCTTAAGACAGCACAACGATTACAGGAGCGAGTGAGCGCTTCAAAATGTGAAGACCCACCAACGGGATAGACTTCAAATGGGTGGTGGTCTTTCTATTCACAAGGTCCAGACACCTCCACTATGTGTTCACAAGTTCATAACCACCTGTATTTTGAAGGGAATTCCAGACCCGTCATGCTTCCGCAAACATGCTCAAGATTGCTCAAGCTTGTTTCCTATCATGCTGCGGACCACCATGGTCTTCTTCCGAGACGTGCCTGTAGTCTTCCTTTTTGGGGCTACATGACAAGGATGCTTCGATACCATCAACACTGTCAGTACCATTCGCCTGCTGCCGGCCCAGCCATCCATGACAGCCCGAGGCCTTGGCGAGTGTGGAGGTTCCATTGGGAGCGTACCATGAAGACGGTTTCGACTCAAACACTCGCACAAGGCTGGCAGACGGTTCAGAGTTTAGACTCTCGCAACTCGGGCAATGCAGGCGAGGATGGTCCGTAGGTCCGTAGGACCACGGGGAAGGCACATGCGTCCTTGCGGGTCTTCCTACATACAGTGTGCCCCTCACTCCCACTGCAAAGCAAAGATGAACTGCCATGCAAAGCCAAACTCTACGGGACCTCAAAGGCAGTGATCTCGAGTGGGTGACTAAGACTAACCGGCAGAGCTCAAGCACCAAACAGCTGACTGAACAAGAATAAAGAGGCCGCTGGCACAGTTGTTAGTGAACTAGGGGCAGGCCTTTTTCTCTACTCAACGTTTAGATGGAACGACGGTTTAGCCCTGCATCCTCAAGACAGCAGCCTAGATCCAAACTTTGGTAATAACGAGCCAACTCAAACACCGCACAAACAGACGAGGCTAGCAGGGTGCAGATCTCCTATCCGAGGCCCAAGCACGATCAGATCCAGGTTAAGTGGTGTTAGAGAGAGAGTGACTGAGAGTGATACAGTAAGCGTAGGGAACTCTGAACGTCGCACGCAGCTTGACTTGGGCCTCACTACAGCTACCACTCAGCATTACTACTGCAGTTTGTAAATGTTTTTAGGGGGGGGGTCCGCGGTACTGTAGGAAAGGCACTAGTTAGGGGAGGGGAACGCGGAGCAGTGTCAGCGATCACCATTCGGATGGCACAGCCTAGGAGGGCTATCCTAGAGTCGTCACTATACGGCTGACATGCATCAGACATCGTTTTGCATTCACAGTCCAGCAGAAAGCGAAAGGTTCAACGCGGGCATGCATACTGTAAAGTTTAAGCTTGAGCTTGCTGGTCTATTCTTACATTCGGTCTTGGACAACATGCATATAATATAGGCCATCCGGAGCTTCAGGCGTCGAGACGGCAGATTTTGGCAAGAAAGTTCGCATGCAAAGAAATTCATCCTCCTCAAGCTTCTTGTAGAGGTCATGCAGGAGGGGCCTCCAGCGCTCAGCCAAAAGTCTGGCTGGTGGGCTCAACATACATGGGAAACGGGAGGAATGCCTTTAGACCCTCGAGCTGCCCTTGCAGGCCCTGAATTGCCTCCCGATGCGTTGGTGTTGTTGTTCTTGGGCGTTCCTGATATCTCTGGAGCCCGCCGACTGCCCTGTGTAGATGGCATCCAAGACTTCTTGGATGTTGCGAAGGCACAAAGAGATGCGTTCGCGGGCGGCCGCATCACGGCCTCGCGCAGTCAATTTTTGTTGGCATCCCGAACTTCTCTGGCGAGACGATCCATCTCTTGTCGTAGGGCAGCAGTGTTGGACTGGTACACCATTGCATCACCTGCAATTAGGTAGTCAACGTCTTCCTGCAGGTTGTCGACGGCATCTCGGAGGCGCCGCAAACCATCTGGGACTTCAGCCAAGAGAGGTGCCGTTGCTCTCTTGAAAAGCCTGAGGACCAGTTGGTGGACACCTAAACGGTCCCTGATGTCTTAAGTGTAGAGGACCAGTTTTCCTTGTTGTTGAGCTGGAACTCGGTAGAATCCGCCTGGCGGAAAGGGACTGTGTCCTGCTGCAAGCCTCTATCCCCGCTCAGCTGCGCTGACCTGCCCCACATTCAGCACGCCACATCAAGCTGACCCTAGGCATCAGGGTTTCGTCAGTCACTCTCGCAAAAAGCAGGGCTACGATCAGGGCTTAGGGTTTTGGGGCTTAGGAAGCTGCTTGTTTTCCGGGGAATCGATGCCGGCTTCCTGGAGACCCACATGCTATGCCACTGCGAAATGACCACAACCTGCCGGCTGGGCCGTCCGGCTGATTCCGTCGACGAAGTTGTGCAGCATCTCCGTGACCTGGAGCCAAGTGGATAGTCAAAAACCTTGGAAATCCCGTGCCTTACCTTCTGAATGCAAACTGCAGTCATACTCACAACTTACACACGCCGATGACTCTGGGTAGGGTGAACGCCAAGCACTAGGATGTCGATTCGAGGAGCATCGAACAGATGTCTCAGAAGCTAAGTTCCCGGCAAGATTCGCCCAACCGTATGCGTGCACCTCTGGCTGCATCTCGATTCCCTTCCTTGCATCTTGCAACTCCGGATGACAGTGCCGCTGAGGTGGCGACTTGTGGGCCATGGCCATGGGCTCCTGGCATCGAATCTGGTTTTCGCTGCGGATTTGGAGCTTATGGCCTTTAGGATTCCGGTGGATTCAGGATCTGACTTTCTAGGAAAAGCAACATTCAAGCATCTAGCGCATCGCTCTCCACAGCTGCTGATGGACACCGTGCAACACTGATCTATAAAACCCAGCAACGACGACGACGACGACTACTACTAGCACTATGACTGCAACGACAGCAGTGGTAGTGGTGGTGGTAGTAGTAGTAGTAGTAGTAGTAGCAGTAGTAGGAGTAGTAGTAGGAAGCTTTGGGGGTTGTGTGTAGCCGTGGGCAGAGGAGGTGGACGAGGACGAGGAGCAGCAGGAGCCGCAGCAGCAGAATCGATGCAGTGACAACATGGACGACAACTACCGGAATTCGTTGAAAGCGTGTGCCAACAGGTTTCTAGAGCACACCAGCTTATTTTTCGGCACTCCAAAACATCTAAAGCCTCAAAGGCACGGACACTCCCAAAAGCCCTAGAAACTCCTAAGCGGCAGAGACAAAGCCTCTTGCAACCTGCAGACTTCATACCCGAACGCGAAGCCTCACATTGACATCGTTCTGCAAATCCTAGACTCCCAAGCCATGTCTTCAGCTTTCTCCGAGTGACCGTCGTGGCGGTGATTGTGCCATTCGATCACCTCCGGAACTGCCAATATAGCCAAGCCTCGCGAATGATCATTTTGTTACATGTATGCTAGATGCTTTCCCACGGAACGCCAGCAATGAAGCGGTCAGACTCTGCCGATCAGCTGGGAAGCAACCCTGCACCGGAAACGTCGGGGCATGCTCACAATCCAAAAGACCAACGTTGAGTTTCCGTGATAAAGAGATGGTGGATTAGGGCCTTCGCCAGGTTGTAGAGCTTAGTGTACCTATTTTGGTTGCTTAGGCCAGCATCTGAATCTGCAGATAGTGAGACCCTCCCTTCAGGGGTGCCGACTTTGAACTGACACATCCCACCTCTCTCCCAGACGTTGGCCTCGAATCCCTATTCCCCCCGCTGCCGTTTAAACAGACCGCCAGAAAGGTTACCGGATGCGGCACAGCGGCATTGATCCCCGTCACTCTGCTGAGGCCCCTGCAGCCCACCGTGGCTGAAATGCCGACAGAGGACATGGTGCCATGGTCCGCACCCTGGTATTGAGGACTACAGTTGTTTGACTAAACGTGCCTCGATATTCAACTGACTGCCGGTTGATTCGCCTCGACATCACCACAGAGCCCATTGTCTTAAGGAGGGTGGGATACCGGCAACACTTGCAAACTGGACTCCTTGCTTGGGCCTTTCTCCCACATGAATGATGTCGTCCAAGCTGGTTTTCTTTTGTAGTCTGAGTTTGAGGTGCACGCATTCAGAGAACGGGACTTTGCCTCAGGTTCGACTGTCTTGCGTCAGAGCTGGACTGGGCGAAAAACCTACGGGATGAGTTAACCATACATCACACATTGAACTCGCCCTCTGGCTCCGAAATTGCTGGGTCCATTCGGGGTGTGGCGGTTGCTTCGTGAAAAAAAACTGTAGGACTCAGTGGGACTTCTCGGGATCTTTGCTCCTCGCTTTCAATTCAGCTCTACAGTACCTCTCCCCCCCAGCTTGAGCTCACTGCAAGGTATTGAGCCCCATAAAGCCCGTGACACGTACATCTGACCAGGACTAACTTGGCGACAGCACCCCTGCATGCACTGGCCTTCCAGATTCACCCGGCCACTTCCAAAGCATCGCGTATGCTTCATGTGACTTGTCATGTTCGACTCAGGCCGTGGCTTTTGTACAGGTTCTAGAGTGGTAGAATCTTAGAATGGTTGATAAGGGCTCACTCTACGGATTACTATAAGGGTTTTGGTCTGAAAGATAATAAGCTCGCAAATGTCAAGCTGGTCGCCACCTCGAGAGCATGTGGCAGCAGGTGGATCAGGGCATCGGCCACCAGAACCTTACAACAGATCCCAAAGTCACGCGATGGAATGAGGCCTGGGGAAAGTGCAAAGTGAAACGAGAAGAACTGAGGCTTTGGACAAGCAGGAGAAAGGGGAGTGAAGTGCGAGTTGATACCGTGTGAAGATCAGGGTCGAACGGCTCTTCGAACGAGAGGAAGTGCACTGCATACCTTTAGTAAACTTTCTTCTATCCGGATTGATCATTACGGCCCCTGCTCGACTTGTCGGGACCCCTGTCTTTCACACGGTCTCGCCGGGTTTGGAACTCCACGTTGGAACTCTCAGTTCGGAAACTATGCTTGAACCGTCGATTAGATTTGCTCCCTCTAGCGCCTATCACCGGATACCATAGCAAATGTAGGATAGGGCTTTCGACACGGTCTCTGTGAGGTCTGCGCCGTGGCAGCAAACGCCAGGCAGCTGTACTCCACGACCGCCCCCAACCTGAGGCTCCACTTCGGATTTGGGGTTGCGGGTTTCGGGCTCAGTGAAGAAAGTCTATTGTTGGTCGGTTTCGGAAGTTGCGGATGGGGGAACTTACCGAGATGGCCTGGGCCAGAACTAGATATGAAAAATCCCGAAAAAAACACCAACGCCCCTTTACACATGCTTGGGCTGTGCCACTGTCATTCACTGTGCTCCCAGCGTCTCGTACCGACTCAAGAGTACATTTGCTTGATTCAGCCCGTCCTCTTCACACAAGTAGTGCCAAAACGAACCTAAAGCTATAAGCCCCTTCAAAGCCCTCTAGCAGACGGCAACAACTTTGGACAATAAAACCCACAAAAGCAGCACCCAACCCGGAACCCGAAAGCATGGACGGAATCCGATCCCATTCCCAAAGGCCACAGCCCCGACGCTCTAAGGAAGACCAGGGTTGTGCTGAGTTATACTCTTCAATCAAGTAGCCCAAATTCAGAACACAGAGCTCCATTGAGCTCTATGTAGCACATGATCGTCTACTTTCGTACCTGACTCTTCTACTGCATCATTGCATCAGTAACGAATCGCTGCGGGAGACCGTGGGATCTGGAGGAAGACCAGGAGCCCAACACCTGCACCAGGCTGGGCTTATTTCCTCCCACCCCGCGCAGCGGACAAAGTCGCACCGCAGGCTTGGCTTTAGGGTCTGGGGTATCTGGGCGAGGGCTTTTTGAGCTTTCAAGTTCTATAAATTCAGATCCCAGCCCCTAAGTCCTCACCTAGACCCCCTTGCTTCTGAGTTGGTGAGAGGTGGGGAGCGAGCGGGTGCGAGGTGAGTTGAGGTCTGCGATGGGCTGAAGCTTCCTTTGCCAACTGGTTTCCATCGCAGTCATTAGAGTCATGGCTTTTTGAAGTTGCGCGACAGGCTTTCGACAGAAGGGTTCTAGCTACTAATCATAACATGTAGCAACACTAGCAGCCTTAAGACATGTTGTACCTCAACAGCATTTGCGCTAAAGAGCTAAAGGGTCTGGCTTGAAGGCCTGGTTGTATGCCGTTGCTTCTGACTTCGGCTCTGGCCCACAGGCATGGACAAACTCTCTGCTGACCAGGGGCCTAACCCGTACTTTGTATTGAAGTTGGGTGTTCACGGTTCACAGGTTGGTGTTGGTGTTGCGCTTCAGGCCCTTCAGGTGCACCGCCTGCCTGCAAAGCTGATGGCGCTCATCACCACTGCTGAGGCCTGAAACGAAAAGTGCCTTTGCATGATCTAAAGGGCTGCGACATAAGTGTCCGTGGATTAAACTATATATGACTGACATCGAAGTGGCTATGATCACCTATTTAACTCGCATGCCACCTTCTTGGAGATCCACTTTAGGCCGATCGTCGAGGTGACGGTTGGGGGCTTGAGGCTTTAGGGTTCGTTCGAGCCGAAGGTATGTCCCTGAGGATCTGACATAGGCCCAAAACCACCACAGTTGCTTCTCGAACTTGAGGCCCTGCTGCAAACCTGATGCACAAACACAAACACCGCAGCTGCTGCGATGGGAAGGCGTCGAACTCAAGGTTTGCTGGACTTCCAAATTAAGGCGTGTAGTCCGACAAGCATGCGCCGGAACTGTCCTCATCTTGCGGAATCTGTGCAATCCAGAATTAAACCCTTGCTCGGCAGAGCGAATGTAAAGAAAACTGTGGCGGCCACGCGCTCTTTGAGCGGACGGCTACCCCGCTTAAAACACTTTCAAAAGTTGATAGGGCAGGGGCACCACCTCGCCGGCGGGACCCCGAGCTAGCGCCCCGTCGTCAGCCGCGCCCAATATGCCGGCGACACTCCGGAGGAGTAGGATAAATCCTGCGACCTCGATGTCCATCGAACTGACTGAATAACTGAATAGATCGGGTTCGCATTCTGATGGGCGGGAGTATTACTTAACTGCCAGGCAGATGGCTTCAGACATGGCCAGCACATGCCTTATCAGAACCCAAAAGCCAGCTCCGAAGGGTTGATCCAGATTACAAGCAGATGCCTTGACGTGTCGCGCATGTTATCGTTCTTAAGACTTTCTTGTCCGGTACTGAGGATCCGTTGTCTAATGAATCTAAGCCCCCCAGAACTAGCCCTATAGTATCCCCTAAACATGGCTCAGGCGCGAAGAGCGCAAGAGCTCCAGACCCACCTTGGGTGTGGAGCCCACCTTTTCGGATCCATCAGCCTCTTCCTGTTGCAGCGGGATATTGGGGTTCACAAAGTAGTCATTTAGGGGTTTTTACATCAGGAGGGTTCAACATTTTGCCATGCTTCGGAAACTCCCTTTCAAAATCAATGTGAAGTACCGATCTTCCTGCTTGTTGATGATTTTGCTTTCAAGCTTCGCGATGCCTTGCAAACCCCTGCAGCCTAAATTCGGTGCGTAATCCTCTTGTTTTGCACGAATTGAGACAGAACAGTGTTCGCTGGTCTCCATCTGCCTCGCTTGCTCTTTCTTCCCCACACTCGCTCTGTCCCTGTGTCTCCGCGTCTGTGTATCTCTTTCTCGGTCTAACTCTTCCCTCTCCTTTTTCTCTCTTCTGGAAGGCTGAAGGGCAGGCACCGCCTGCAAGCCCCCGCGAGCGTCCCCTCTGTGTCTCCCCCTCGTCGGAAACATCCACATCATAGCCAGCAGAGCCGTGTCATGGTACTTTTTTTTGAGCAGGGACTGCAATGCACTAAGCCCTGAATCCCTTCAGCCAAGCTCCAAGCGCCAGCGCTTATGGCTGTGCAGTACTGACTGTCATAATCAGCAGTAGCAGCATCACATGCTCATTCTCGTCACAATCCTGCTGCTGCTCATCGACCTGCAGGTTCTTGCAAGCTTTCATTCTACAATAACTTCAGCCTTCGACACGTTGGTCTCGATGTGGACCGGCTGTGGCGTGTTGCGGAAGTCGACACCCCAGCTGTGAAGCTGGCCTGGGCATTGTCTCGATGAACTTGTGCCCGAGCTCAGGGCTTGGGTTTCCAAGATCAAAAAAAAACCTGAACATGGTAGAGAGTCGACTGCGGCTTATTCCCTCGCATGGCGGGACAGTCGACTGACTTCTGGATTTCTCCGATTCTGGTGCTCTCATTCCTCAACCGCAGGGAACTCCTTCCCAACCTCAGGCCAAGCTGCCCAAGATCTTGTACATCAGCTCCTGTGCTTGTGCTGCTTAGTTCAGATGTTGCATTCAGCTGGCTGACCTGATCTTTGGGGGTGGGTTTCGCGGGTTCGCATGCATTGCATGACGCCTCAAACTCTCTCCAATTTTCCGAAACCCCTTCCGAAACGTGCTTTCTCATCCGGCCTACTACTGCCAAACTACTGCCACTGCTGACACACTGCATGTCAGTACCTTGGTTTTTTAGAAGGTTATCAGAACGATGATTCGCCCCATCTCTGCAACACATAAACGTTCCCGTGGAGTAGAGCTTGTAATGCAGCAAGGCATGCGAACCCTTCATAAAACTGAGCCACACAGCGCGCGACTGCTATTGCCTATCTCTCTGTCTTTCCATCAGGTGCCTATCCACTACGACAAGGACTCACTCGGCAAGCAGCAAGTACAAACAACCATACACTGTCACGCCAAAACCACCAGCCGAGCAATCAGCAGCCATCCTGCGAGAAGGGAAATAACTACCCCTCTGCTTGGAATCTTGTTGCCAGCTCAACATGGCTACACTGCAAAGAGATACAAAAGGAGAGGTTGAAAAGGAAGGAGGGCAGTGTCGAGCTTACCGACAGCGATGCCCATCCATACATATGCATGCATGTATGTATGTATGTATGTATATGTGTGTGTGTATGTATATAATATATATATATATATGTGTGTGTGTATGTGTGTGTGTGTGTTTGTCTATCGATTTCGCAACCGCAGTGAGGCAGTACTCGTTACCCAACCATGACTGAGCTGTTGAAGACTCGAAACGTTGCCGGGTATGGCCGCATTGGAGCTAGGACAACAAGGTGAATCGGTGAGTTGGAACGAGGCCATGTGCAAGATGGAGAGCCCATCTCAGGATCAGACAGCTTTTAGACATTCAGCTCCAAGCACGAGCAGTTGTTTGCCAAGCAAGGCTCTGTAGTGTCGCGCCGTATGTCGCGGATGTTTTGCCAGGGCTGTCGGTGCATGATCCGTACCTTCGACATGGGAGTCAAGCAGAGAACTCCGGGGCAGTACTGACACAAGCTTGAACTCTGCATGGGCCGAAAGAGCCAAAACCCTAGAGCTATCAAGCTCAAGAGGACCGACGGGCTAGTTTGCATCGAAACAAGTGGGAGGTGAATTCGGCGGAGTGCAACTTCTTGAAAACTAGGTCTCCAAAAAGCCCTCAACTCTTAACTCCCTGCACCGCACGTGCTGTATGTACAAAGTATACACACTGATAAATCCCAAAGTCCCTAAACCATGCTCGGGGTTTCATGCCGAAAGCAAGCAGTGCTGGGCGGGGCGTCCCAGCTCTGACCTGAAAATGAACCTGGAGTATGGATGTCTGCCTGAAAAAATGCTTCCCAGGATGGCCGACAGGAACGACTGGGGGTGTGGTGGGGTTGGGGGGAGGGGGTGGGTGTGTGTGGTGGGGTGAAACTGCGCTCCCCGAAATGTTCACCCCTACGCACCTTCTAAATCCCTAAAGATTCAAAGGATTACTGTGGCAGTTGCTGGTTCACGTGCAAACTCAACGGCCGAGGACAATTCTGTAGGTGACGAAACCGTCATAAACCGAAACCCAAAAGCCTACCGCCTGAACTACAATGATACATGGGTTTTCCTGTAAAGTCGGGTCCCCTTAAGGATCCCTTTTTTAAGGTGCTGTACGTTTTTGGGACCTGAAAAGGACCCTAGTGGAGAGAACTACCCATACACTGTACTGTATAATATCAAGATGTAGCATAGTATAGTATAAACGAAAGACTACTAAGAAGAGTTGCACAGTGTGTCACAGCTCCAGCAAGATCGCAGCTGGCACGGCCTCGCTCCTGGCGCACAGGACACCCCGTCTTACATGTCCATTGGCATTGGCTGTTAAAGAATACAGCAAAGAGTAGAATAGAACAGAATTTATTATAACATTTTGGTGGTCGCTGGTTCGACAACTGTTCCAGGTCGTGACGTCTCAGATGTCGTCTGTGGGTTGGCCTTCCGAAGCTGGCAGACAGTTCTACTGATTCTATTTCCATTGCAGTTCTCGCGTCCGTCTGCAAGATAAAGAAGGGGATTCAACATACCTGCACCTACATTCGGGCATGTGCGAAGCTACAAGTGCCACCGAAGAGCAACCGGGGTGGATGCAAGGTCATGAATGCTACGAACACCCCAAACACCATCCCATCTCGGACGCAACACTCTACTTTCGACCTGGGGTGATGTCTGCATTCGGGACTGGAGATCGCTACATTCCACAGCTCCAGAAAGCCTTCCACTACACTCGTAACCTTGGCCGAACCCGACCACACAGTCCCAGGCTCCACCGGAGAGAAGCTCCGTACATAGGAAGGTACCCAAGCCTCTGCCAGAGAATTCGGCCGGCTTGCTAATCTTTCAGAAGGCTGCATGATGCCGCATGTATATCTAATCAAATCCCCACGCATCTAATTCGAAGCAGCACAGAACTCTCTTGCGATTTCTGAGCTGGAATGCAAGCTTAATTTGGCAGGTTTCACAATTCGACTTGACAGGGTTGAGGGGCGGGGCTTGCTGCGGCTGGGCATCATGTGCATTCTCCTGGACGTACAGGTTGACGTACTGGTTGATCCTTCGCAGCAGACACTCTAGTTACAGAACCCAGCACCGGGCGTCACCTGCTGCCAATGCTCTACGCCGGGATTCTCCACCAAATTTGCTAATCAGTCCTGCAAGCTTCTTCATGGGTTGTTGCACCAGGCGGTTCGGGCGTTATTCTGCCGCACCCCTTGACCTATGCTAGGTTCCTGAAAGCAGGGAAGATCCCATGTTTGAGCTTGCATCCTGTATGACACAGCCGTCGACATTTCCGAGGTCTGGAACGTGACGCCGATTTCGACGACAGCATTGAGAGATCGGCCGAGATTCACGAGACTTGCCTGTCCAGATCTCTCCGGGTGTTTAGCGCTTAAAAGGTTTAGGATGCAGTGTTTACATGTAGTTGAATAGCCTACCTTTTTCAGGACATAAATACGGAAATCATGATGAGGAGTTCCAAAACTGTGGGTTTTCGGGCTCAGCTACAGTTCAGTTATGTGCCAGGAATCAAGGGATTGGGCCTCAGGTCTCTCATTTCCCAATCCGGCTGCAACCACAGACAATTTTTTTCCCTCCCACATAGCCAGGACGAGCCCGCATTGCAGGGTAGTAGGGGATTAGGGTTCCAAGGTTTGGGACATCCCGCGAGTGAAGCAAGATCCCACCGGAGCTGAGCAATAGACCTACACAAACCTGCAACGGTTAGTCCATCCACTGCAAGCCCATAGAGAAGCTTACCCAAGTATACAGATCCCAATGCACAGACACAGGGAGCCAAGGCCGAATCCGGGCCTGTGCACCTTAAAATCCCCAAATAAACCCGGGCCTACTTTTGCACAGCCAACTGTTCAATCGACACTTCTAGAGCAGACTTGCATGGGACACGGCCAGCGCAAAGCAATTCGTGCTAGCTGGGGCTATTCCTCACATTCTGCCGATTTGGGTCCCCATGGGGTCGCCGACATGTAACATTCTCGGCGTCCCATCTCCGTGACAGGACCGAAAGCTCAAATGCAAAGTACTTGCCACAAGTCAAGAGAAGGTCTCCTGAACCTACGATCATCCCAAGATTCATGAAATACTGGAGTAGCCTTGTTCTATGTCTTTGTCAACCCGTTCCTCCTACGTCTCTATGCCGTGAACGTCCCCAAGGAGAGCCCGGCAAAGGGATTACGACATGAATGGGCCCTTCGACGACGTCACACCCTGCCCTTGGTTTTCGTCGCAAGGTGAGGCGTACATTCCCTCGAAGCATCGAAGAGCAATACTCCGGAAATTAAGATGCGCTTCATGGATTCGATGGCTAAACGGGCCATAACGAATAAATACGCGGTTTTGGGTTTGGGGGTTTACGCACAAGACCGGCAAGGCTCCGGGTTTAGGGCTAATTGCCCGAAGGCTCTTCAAATAGCCTAGTTCCCACCTCAGAATCACAAAACCGGCAAACAAAGCAGGGGAGAAGTTCTTAGTCTACAACACGGAGTTTCTGCACGGACTGTCGGACCAGACCCAAGCCAGGACCTTAATAATTAGAATAGGGGTTTGGTTGAAAATTATGGGATAGTAGCAGAGGGACCGAAAGGAGATACCATTAGTGAGCTTAAGTCTTCCCACCTTCAAATTAGGGAGGTTAACGGGGATAGTAAGGTGGACAGTGGGGAGACATGATCAACTCTGTTCCGACCAGCAGTTCTTCATGTGGCACTGTGGCACTGCTTAAACTGTCTGCAAGGGCACCTCGTTGTACAAGGCATTGTTCTTCAGATAGATGCAGTGGTTGGCCAAGTCGCGCACTTCTGTGGTCATGATGTTGATCCTTGTGGAGTCCACAAACCATGATTCGTTAACATACAATACAACTCCCTTATCACAGAGTGAGCACAGCCCAGTGTTGCACACTTCACTTCAGAAAAGCGGCTTCTGGACGGTGTATATCCTAATGGTATCACCGTCACCAAGCTGTATTCGATCACCCACGTCGTAGGGGTGCATCGCCAGTAGCAGAACCACGCTTTCGAAGATTTCCTTCAGGAGGTTGCCGAAGATAAAGGACAACCCCAGTGCCACTGTAGACATGCTGATGCAAAGAGTTCGCAAGACCTGTCAAGCGCTCGGGGGGTGCCGACTGTTGATTTTGATTCTAATGGTCAACACTCATAAGTCCTCTTTGCAGAGCGTGGCATGCTGCACTTCAACACATGAGGTTCAAGACGCTCCGTCGCCTCGACAATAATTTCAATTTTCAGCTCTTTAAATTCATGGCGGCATTGAGCCTGAGGGTGCGATTTCCGAGATCCCCCCCGGAAACCCTGAAGTTGAGCCATTACCACAAACAGTGAGGCTCAATGCTTCTTCACTCTCCTGATAAAGTTAAGAACTACTTCTTAAATCATATGGCGATTCACCATGTCATGGACGGAAACATACTTTCTGGTTTACGCTTGAGTGCTTTTCACAGCTGGGGCAACTGGAATATGCCGGTACGGCTCTGGGACAGAGCCATCGGTCGCAAGTTTTCCGATGTGACGGAGCAGCTAGGGTGCAGGACTTAGGCTTTGACTATCATCCGCTCTTGCAGTCTTCAACGACACCACAATCTTGATGTACGTAAGCTCTAACTTTCTGAATTCAATCCCTTCTACCAAGCTTCCAAATGAAGTTTTTTTGCGTTCCGGGTCGAGGAAGCCTCCGCCGGGAAGAAGGTGCCGAGAATAATCGCAGACGAGAGGATGACCTGGACCTTTACGGCTCAGGGCCTAGGGACTAAGGTTTAGGATTATCAAGTAGTCTTCGACGAGTGCTTCAAGAAGGACGCCAGGACTCCCGCAACCTGCGAAGCTCAGAAACCCGCAAGTGCAACCGACTCCGACCCATAATTACACATACAGTCTCACTAACTTGGGCAAGCCCAAAAAACCAAATAAAGCACATGGTACACTACACAAAACATAACGCACTGGCCTACGATAGTTAGAAGAAACATCTTCGCAGACTGAATGTGGTTCCCGTGTGACAAGCCCGCGACATGTTGTGAAAAACTCTTTCCAATATTGGGGTTGCAAAAACGGAGGGAAGGTGACGGCGACGACGCCGACGACGACTACGACTACTGCTGCTACTGCTACTGCTGCTGCTGCTGCTGCTGCTACTGCTGCTGCTACCATTACTACTGCTAGTTTTACGACGAAGACTACTGCTACCACCACTGCTACCGCCAGCAGTAGTAGTAGAAGTCGTAGAAGTAGTAGAAGTAGAAGTAGAAGTAGATGTAAAAGTCGTAGTAGAAGTAGAAGAAGAAGTAGAAGTAGAAGTAGAAGTAGAAGTCGAAGCGGAAGCGGAAGCGGAAGTAGAGGTAGAGGTAGAAGTAGAAGTAGGAGAAGTAGGAGAAGTAGTAGAGGTAGTAGAAGTAGTAGAAATAGTAGTAGTAGTAGTAGTAGTAGTACTAGTACTAGTACTAGTAGTAGCAGCAGGAGTAGTAGTAGTAGTAGTAGTACTAGTACTAGTAGGAGTGATAGCAGAA
>CAJNJA010007834.1:0-15867 GCA_905231915.1 Symbiodinium necroappetens
ACAACCACAACGACGACGACGACAACGACGCCAACGAGCAGAGCGGCAGAGACAACCACAACAACGACAGGACGAAAACGAAGACAGCAAGACACACCGAGGGAGCAGCAGCCAGACAAAGGCCTTTTCAAGCGCAGAAGGACAAACAGCGAGTTGAAAGAGAGGGTTTTAGGTTAGGGTTTAGGGACTTACAAGCTATTTAGGGCTTCTATAAGGCTTCTATAGGGTATGTATAGACCGTTTATAAGGCTCCCCCTGACTTACCTCTTCAGGGCCTATGAGAGGGAACCTACAAGGGTTCAATTAGGGTTTAGGGTCTTGTTTAATAAAAGCCTACTAGAGTATAAGGGTTCACTTAGGGTTTAGGTTTTTTTTTGAGTGCAATAACCCTTTCTCCGCATGAAAGAGTTCCGGGTTTAGGGGTTCTAATTGGGCTACTCTACGGGTTCCGTGAGGGTCTCAGGGTTTGGGGTGTGATGGTTCATGTTCCCCAGTAGTATCTACTTTGGCCTTCAAGTAGTCCCTATACAGATACTTTGGGGCCAAAGCATCTACAACAGAACTGGGGTACATGGACCCTTAGGTTACTAAAGGCCCTAAATAGCATAGACACACTACAGTCCCGAAGATCTGAACCGTCTAAACCCCAAACTTCTGCTTTACTGGAAACCCTAACCCCGAGCCGGACAACCCTGACACCGTAGACCCTAGGGCACATGACGAGGGCTCTGGGCCTCTGGGAGATAAGAGCTGCCTGAAGCCTGAGCCACGGTTTAAGGCCCTGGGTTTAAGAGGGTTTAGGGGCTTAGGGTTTAGGGTTTAGTAGGGTTTAGGGGTTTAGGGCTTAGGGGTCCAAAAATGACTGATTGGAAGCCCGCCGAGCCTGGTTGATCAGAACTTTCACTTCCTGCTCCGCCTGGAGTACACGGGTCCTGCGCGTTCTTTGGCTTCGGGCTGCATGTTTCCCTGGAAACCCTGAACAGGCCCACATCTCTGCGTGGGTGTATATGTAAATAAATAAATAAATATATACATATATATATATATGTGTACGTGTAAGTTAATATACAACTCTATATGTATACACACCTGCAGTATGTTTATATCGATGCACCCACACCCAAACATGCACATACACATGCATATATATATATACATACATATACATATGCACACATCTCTATCCATATCCATATCGAAATCAATCCATATCTATCCAAACAAGAATAATTTTCTACATCTATATCTATGTCTATGTCCACATATTTTAATCCATGTTTGTCTGTATTCGTAAAACCAAGAAGTGCATGGATGCATGTGTATGTCTGCATACACCCCTCCCCCCAGCTTTGTTCGCTACCGCTTTTCAGTTTCATATGAATATGCATACAGAACAAACCCCAGAGCCAAACACTCTAAACCCGAAGCTCCAAACCCTACACAACAACAACGACTACACCAGAACCGCAAAGCCCTACAAAGTCTCTCTCTTTTTCCAGATGTTCAACTCCCCTCTAATATAGGGGTCTAATAATTTTAATGGGGTAAGTGTGTATATTCGAACACATTTTGAGAGATCATATATTTTACGATATGTAACTATAGTATAGCTATACAGGCTATAGGGGCTTTCAGAAGGTACGGCCATCAACTGCTTGACGTCGATGCTCTGTACGGCGCTGTCCATGAGGTTCGGGCCAGGCGTGACATGAGATGAAGATAAAGCGTTCTGCCTACCCATAGGCTCCTTAGTAGTTCCTTTTTGTGGTTGGTATTTCGGATCCTACAAAGCAATCCCAAAAAGGAACTACTAAGGAGCTCATGGGTAGAGCGTCATACCCTAGCCCTTCTTTGGGGTACCTAGTTTGTTTTGGGTATGGAAAAGTAGGTACCCCAAGAAAACAGTTTATAACAAGGGTCTTCGTGGGCTTTGTAGGGTTGTGTAAGTGTTTTCGTATGAAGATATCAACGGATGTCTAAAAGGCTCTATCTATATATATATACACATACATACATACATACATACATACATACATACATACATACATACATAGGGCCACGTCAAGATTTTATAGAAGTCTTGTAGGGTTTTGTCAGCTATACGGGAACCTAGGCCTACACTCGAAATCCTAAAACTTACCAGCCCTAACAACCAAATAAGACCCTCAAACCCTCAGGGTTTGGGATAGCTTAGTGTTTTGCGGGCGTGTGGGGCTACAGTGAGGGTTAGGGTCACGGTTTAGGGTTTAGGGTTTTGGGTATCCATGCGAACCTATGCTCGAAGTCAAAGCCCATACACCCCAGCGGGCAGTGGTCTCCACTCACGAAACAAAACAAGCCCCAGTGACTCGACGTAAACCCTAACAAAAAGTAATCCTGACCCCTATAAGTCCTGAACCAACACACTCTAACTTAAGCAACAAACAAATGATAAACTCTGAAACCTACACCCTGGAACCTCTCCCGAAACCCTGAACCCTTGAAGCTTGACCCGACGAGTTAATTCATTTTTGTGTGCCTTAACTAGCTGGCTAAGGATCCATTCGTCGCTCTCACTCGGATTGTCTGCAGACTGCTTGCATGAGCCCTGGAACCTCTCTGCCCCATAACCCGAAACCCCAACCCTAAACCTGAAATCCAAAATCCCGTAAGCCCTAAACCCCCCAAACTCAAACGTTCAACCCTGAAGCCTGCACCGTTAAACCCTCCTGCCCTTAAAATCCAAGCCCTAAATCCTTACGCCCTTGAGCCAGAAGCCCATTGAGCCGTTTAAGCCCGGAAGCCCTAAATCACTCGTAAGTCCTGAAGCCAGCAACCCTTAAGCCTTTTTTAAGCGCTGAAGCCCGTGAACTCTGAACCCTTAAGTCCTTAAGCCATAGACCCTTAAGCCTTCTAAGCCCTTACTCTTGGGGCCTTTATAATTGGCATAGGGTTTCGGGGTAGAATCTAGTATAATTCTAATAAGGAGCCCCCCAAAATAGTACAGGTAATTAGTAAGGCTCCTATATTAAGCCCGAAGCCCAGTCTTGAAAGTGACGGTTTTCGTCTTCTGCTCGAGGCCAGCAATTTGGATGTCCTGCAGACGGCTTGGGGTTTAGGTTTTAGGGTCGTCCCCTAATTTAGATTTCCTGGCAGGGTCCCTTTTGTAAGGGGGTGCCGTGCTTTTGGATTTGTGCAAATGCTCAAGGTTTAAACTTTCCGTTCTGGGGGGGGGCTGTTATCCCGAATAGTGTACAGTATACTGCTTCAGCTAAGGCTGAACCGAGCTTAAGGTTTAGAGCAGATATATATATATATATATATACACACACATATATGTAATCATATGTATGTATATATATATATAGAGAGAGAGAGAGGCTTTACAGGGTTTATAAGGGCTTAAGTGGTTAGGGTTTAAGGCTTGGGTTTCGGGTTTAGGGCTTGCGTTTATGGTTTCAGGCTGTAGGGTTCCAGGGCGTTCAGGATTTTGGGGTATCGAGTTTAGGGTTTTTAGATTCAGGGTTTAAGGTTTGTAGGGCTTGTGCTGAACAAACCCTAAACCCTAAGACCTGAAACTAGAACTATAAAGGCTGAAGTCCTGAGTCCTGAGCCCGGCCGAAAGAAAAACAAAAGTTGCAGCCCTTAACTGCCGACAGCGCCCTGGGCTTGCATGGGGTTTAGGGTTTGGGGCTTCTTGGAGCAGGGTTCTGCCGCATATTATAAGTGTTAGCATAGCCTTCATAATCATAGTGAGCCCTAGGGAATAGTATTGGTAGTTCTTCAAGCTTGTTAGCGACTCCCCGGTCATCGCTTTCAAGGGGTTGCTTTGATCTTTAATCCTAAGAAATCCGTTGATGCGGCTACACCCCCGAAGTCGGTTTCGGGTTTAGGGTTTGAGGGCCTGGAATGTGCCCCTGCAAGCTCAGAGGCTTAGTTCGGACGCCCGGTCCCTCCAGCCTCAACACTTCGACTTTGACTGCTCCTAGTCTTGACCTTAACCCTATAAAACCTGCCTTTTTCGGGTTCCTTATTATGATTTCTTTATATAAGTCTTAAAAAGGTAGGTTCTTTGGGGTCCAGGGTGGGTTTAAGATGATTTAAGCGGCATGCGATCCATGGGGCATCTCCCGTCTGCTTATCGGACATTGGCGGCTTAAGGTGAACCCTAAGCCCAACTAATGTAGGGGCCTGAATATTAAGGTTCCGGGCTCCTTTATAGTATAGCTATAATAAGCAACCCTCAGGAACAAGATTGGTAATTATTTAGGCTTCTATAGTACGGGAGTTTCCTGCTGCTTCAGCTGCGTCTCACGAATCGCCTCCTCGAACTCAGAAGGTAAATGCACGGTCCTGACACGCTCTGGCAGAACAAAGCAGTTTCAGGCTTGCGGGGTTTAGGGGCCTTTACGTTCTACCCACGAACCCGAAGTACAGGTTTTTATTCGCCCCCTCAATCAACATGAAAAAACGCAGAGATGCGTAAGGGCAACTACGTATAATTAGTCTCCACGCAAGCTGTTGTATAGTTAGGATCCGATTAGGTAACCCAAAAAAGGACAGGAACTACAGTGTAGGCTGGATTTCTTCCAAACCCGCCTCAATCAAACTTGAGTTCAAGCAGTCAAGATACGGAGAACAGAGCCTGTCAATGACCGGCAGAAGCAACATGCCTAACCGGTATGTTCAAAGGGCAGCCGGCTATGTAGCCTCTCCGTCGCGGATCCGCTATCACTCATTTCGACTTTCTCAAGTTCCTGAAACCTAAACCTTTCCATCCTAAACCACGCCCGTCAAACTACCCCAAACCCCAAACCCTAAGACCCTAAACCCCAAACCACAAAACCCCAAACCCTAAACCCAAACCCCATCAAAAAACAAAAATAAAAATAAAAAAAAACTATATTATATATATATATGTATAACACAAAACGCAGCACCTGAGCTGAAAGAAGGGAACCTCGGAGAAGGCCCGGTCCTGCTTGGGCGTTTCATTGGGTTTTGGGGTTTTGTGTGGCCTAGGGCTTAGGGTTCGGGGTGCAGGGGTTTGGGGTTTAGGGCTTATAGAGCTTAGGGTTTGGGCTTTGTGTGGCCTACCGAAAGGCCCCTAAGTAGTTCCTTTTTGTGGGTTATATTGAGAATCCTATAAGGTAATCCCAAGAAGGAACTACTTAGGGGCCTATGGGTAGGGCTTAGGGTTCGGGGTGCAGGGTTTGCGGTTTAGGGCTTAGGGCATAGGGTTTAGGGCTTGGGTTTTGGAGTTCAGGTTCAGGGTTTGTAGGGCTCAGGGGCTTAGGGCTTAGGAGTTGTAGGGTTTAGGGTTTGTAGGGTCCAGGAGGTTTTTTGGGCTTAGGATTTGTATCGTTTGGGGCTTGTAGGGTTGAGGGGCTTGGGGCTTAGGATATGTAGGGTTTGGGGTTTGCAGGATTTAGGGTTTAGGGTTCAGGATTCAGGGTTTGGTTAGGGCTTAGGGTTTAGGGCTTGGGTTTTGAATTTAAGGTTTAGGGTTCGGGTCTTTGGGTCCTTTGTTTGCTTACGGGTTTGGGCTATAGGATCCTATTCTGTGGGGTCTCTATTTGGGGTCTCCCGTTCCTTCAAAACCTATCACATCCCAAAATACAGGTGCCCAGACTGCATTCGGGGTCTTGGGCTGGGCAGTTCGAGTTTGGGACGTGTGGTTGAAGGCTTAAGCCCTACATGGGCTTTGATCAATTCTGGGCCCGGCGTTGAAGCACGCTGGTCTAGTGTCTTGCTATATGGGGTACATAACATGAAGGGGTGGGCTGTGCGGAATGGGCTGGGAGACTGCAGTACCACTTGTAGCGAATGGTCTCGACTAACATAGCCAAGTCGTTCAAGGCTGTAATAACGAGCCGGAAGCACTGAATCCTTGCCTTAGTCGAGGCCCATAAATGCCCAAAACGTGGAAGCTCCGGGAAGGTGTCGCATCCACCGGAAACTGCTCACTAAACAAACATGAATCCGAATGCAAGCCCAAACGATTGCCGGATCCAGGATTTCAGGGCTCAGGGCTTAGGCTTTAGGGCAGTTCTGCAATGTGCGAGACGAGCCTGCAGGTGCTTGTTCAGCCGATCATGCATCACAGCACCTGGCAAGGCCGCCAAACCGCTTGGAGAGGCAAGGAAAACAGTTGATACCCATAGTCTCCATTGTAGTTCCTTTTTGGGGTTACCTTTTAGGATCCTTAAAATAGATTTGGCTAAACCAAAAAAAGGAACTACAATGGAGATTATAGGTACCGTCGAGTAGTGGAGACTCTCAGGAAGGAGCTCACGCTACACATTGTTGGCACCTCGGGTCTACTATTCTGCGACCTACCAAGCCCAAATCCAGGGTTACCCCAGCCCTGAACCCTATAAGCCCTGAGCCCGAACCCCTACCAACCCTAAACCCTAAACCCAAAAGTCTTTAAAGTAAGGACTTTACCTGAAATCCTGTTACCCTTATACGATCTAAGCACCTCCAGAGACTAACCTAGATAGATACGATCCGCAACCAATCTACCTCATTTCTGGATCCTTTGAAACCTGGGGAGTTCGGGATATTCCCTAAACCCTAAACCCTAAACCCTACTACTGATGTTAGGGATTCCACTCTGATCTACGGCATACTCTGAGCTCATCTTCGGGATCCCTACTCTCCTTGTGAAGAGGGCTTTAGGGCTTTTGGGTTAGATATACCAATTGATAAGGGGATGTTGGGAGGTTCTTTTAACCGAAGGTGTGAGGATGAGAGATAAAAGCCCTAAGCCCTGGATCCCAAACTCCTAAACCCTCTTAACCCTATAGAACCTGCCTTTTGAGGGTTCCTTATTCTGATGTCTTTGTGTAGGTCCTTAAACAGGTAGGTTCTTTGGGGTCCAGGTACTCGCCTAAAGCCCTGAACCCCAACATCCCGAAGCCGATGCTTCAGGGCTTAGGCTCCAAGGTTTAGGATCTTTAGGGTGTAGGGCCCAGAACCCGAAACCCCAAACGGCTTTCAGGATCTAAGGGCTCATAAGGCTTATAGGCCTACCATTGCAAGATTAACTCAATATCGGTCATAGCCAGAAACGGCAATGATGTTGTGATTCATGATGTCGATATATATATATGTATATATATATATTAATTACTTAATTAATCATAAGCAAACAAGTAAATAATGGCCTGAGTTATTTCAACACAGGGTTTCAGTTTCAGTGTCTGAATAATAGCATGTAGAATAATGATGTGCTGTAAGAATCCTAGAAGGAATTGTGCGGAAATAGTTCTGTTCTGCCCAAAACGCCTGCAGCTGTCTGTGGAGTCAGGGTGTGGCATTTCGATTCGGGCCTGAGGCTTGAACAAACGGGCTACTTGCCGGTGCCCCAACACCCAAAGCCAAGAAACAGTCTGTAATACTCTGGAGCTTTATGCTTCGGATTTCGGATGGGAAGCTTGGGAATTCCCGGGTTGAGATGCCTTGCAGCATCTAGTTTGCACTGAGGCCAAGACTGATAGCGGTCCGGTTCGTGAAGAAGAAGTGGGCACTGTGGTCCCTCCGTTGTTGGCCGCGTGTTTGCTTAGGCCCGGGAATGTAGGGGCCTTAACAGTGTTTTGGGGTATATTCTATTACAGCTATAATCGGGAAACCCCCATATAGTATTAGCAAGCTTTTTAGGATCCTAACTCCAAACTGGTTAAACCAATAAAGGAGCTACAATGGAGACGATGGGAACCTCGAAGCACTACAGCGCTAAACTTCTGAAACAAGTCTAAAACCCTACATTCTCTAAGCTGTTGTTCGAAAAGCTCTCGGAACACCTTTGTATGATCCTTAGGGTCATACCCTAAACCTAAACCCTAAACCGTGCTTGCAGCTAAGGGTCGTTGCTGCCGTGGACAGCTGCTCTATAGCCATGCGCAGAAGTGTCCTTTGGGGCTCTTGCATGGTTTGCGGGGTTCTTTAGGCAGAGTTCTGTAGGGTTTATAGATAGGCTTTGCGAAGTGTTCAGGATTTTTTTGTATGGTCCATTGGCGTGTTATGATGTCGGGGTTTGTTAGGCTCTTATAATGGTAGTGAGGTTTTAGTGGGCTTGGGCCGGGCTTGGGATCCTTTAGGGTCTTAAAGGGCTTGCGACATAGAGCAAACCCCTAAACCGAAAGCACATCATTCCCCAGTAGCCCAGCGACATAATTTTTGGGCTACTGTGGTTCTATGTTGCAGAGGCGGGCCCCAATCATGGTCCCTTTGGGGAGCCCTATATAACTCTACCGTGAACAAGGCACCAAACCCCAAACCCTAAACCCAAAACCCTAGAGTTTGGGAGCCCAAAAGAAACCATGAGTTCGGACATCCACCCGGGTGGCGAGGCCTAGGATTTAGGATCAGGATCAATATGATTAGGTGTAGATACTGATGGTTCAGGGCTTAGGGCTTGGGGTTTAGATGCTGATGGTTTGGGGCTTAGGGAAGGGTTTAGATACTAATGGTTTAGGGTTTAGGGCTTCATTAGGTTTTAGACACTGATAGCTTACAAGCAGCACATGAGGGGAGGCCAAGAACCAGAGTGCATGTCTTTTCCTCCATTCAGGGTCTCCAGCCAGGATCCTAAACCCTAAACCCCAAACCCTAAATTCAGGGTCTCCAGGCAGGACACTGAAGGCTCTGGAGGCTTCGACCGCGACCGGTCTATGTGTACTGAGAGCCGGAAGCCCTGACGCAATGTAGCCCATGCGAAAGCTGCCTCGGTCCCAGAAGGGATCTGTTGCCAAGTCCTACGAAACGGATGGCTTCTGCCATATCCTTGGTAGCGAACGACCTTGCAAAGCAGCAGTCATTAAAGGTAGCCAAGAGATCCCAAGCCGGATTCTCGCGGACTTGCTCGTGCATGAGCAGGTATGGTGCAGGCACATCGCGCGCAACATGATTCTAGGTGTTAGGTGCAGGGTTTTGGATTAATGTTCACGTCTAGTTGAGGCTACAGTTAAGGGTCTCAGAGCCAATTCGGGTTGACGAGTTGCGAGCTATATAAGCTTGTTGGGTAGGGTTTATAATGAGTGTCTACTGCAACACTCTTGTCCCAGGAGCTTTGGGTGATGCTGGGACTGGGACCTTACACAGCAGTTGTGCAAATCACCCTCATGCAAGAGCCAGGGTACGGGGCTCGGCGCCCATGCTGCATCCCCGATGCGCGGAAAACTGCGACCGGTAGCATGCTTCCTACCCTAAACCCACGAGCTTAAGCCCAGAGGGTCCTAAGTATGTTTTTGGTAGATTAATGTATAGAATAGGAATTACTGTTACTGTTAGGGTTTGGGTAAGTACACCCCCCGTCCCCATATAGGCTCTTTGGGCAGGTGTCACGGACCCAAACAGGCTTCCGGTGTCAGCCCTAAGACTCTTCGCATCAGCCGCCCGAGAACCGGAAAACCGATATTTCGATGCATGCCGGCCTCTGAACCCCTGAACCCTCTGAATCCTGAACCCTACATCCTAAACCCCTAAACCCTGAAACCCGTTATTTCTTAACCCTAAAGCCCTAAACCCACAACCCAGAAACCCTGAAACCCTAAACCCTACCTAAACCCTACATGTCCTAAATCCTAAACCCTAAGCCTTAAAAACCCCTGAACTTCAAAGCCCAAGAGTCGACTCATATTCTGCTCCCAGTGTTGTGTAGAGGTCGAAGACTTGGTCAAACTTCAGCCGGTACTGAAAAGACACCTTGAGGCTTTGGGGTAATGCTCAAAGAAAAGTCATAATACGGAGCCCTATAAGAGGGTTTGGGGTAATGTTTAAAGTATCATCAGAAAAAAGAGCCCTATAAGGACTAATATTGGTAATCATTTAGGCTTCTATATTACAATTATAGATTTAGGGTTTAGGGTTTGGGGAAATGGCTTCGCGGTTTAGTTTTATGTCTCCTTTTTCTTCCTCAGAGCAGCAAGGGTCGGTTCAGGGTCTCCTGCCTCGGGCGGGTGGTTCCAAGATGTGGGGCTCTGAGCTGAGGGCCTGGGGAAACCCTGCCCAGGCCCTCACGAGGGGCCTCCATACTGTTGATGATCTAAATCCTGCATTACCTTAAGGATCCTAGACTCTGGGAACTATGGTGTATTCCCGATTCTGGGTAATGCAGGATTTATATCATCAGCCGTATTTAGGATAGGGCTTTGGGTCGATACAGGATTTTTTGCATAGGGGCCACAGGCCACACCAGGCCGAAGATTTAGTGGCTGAGACGCTCCTCAAACTTCAGAGCTTTAGGGTTTAGGCTCGGGCTGGAGTTTGAGGTTTCTGTGAGAGTGTCGGTTTGCAGTACGACTTGGGATGGCTGGACTCCGGAAGCACTGCGAAACCCTTTCCCAAAGGGGTACAAAGTACCTATATAGTAGAGTGTAGGGTTTCTATATTAGGAATTGTTATTCTGATTTGGGAAAGTATCCCCCATAACAATACCTAGGACCCTTTGGGTTTGCAAATTTCCGAATTCTGTGGAGGCCGTGATACATTAGTGTGCCTGCTTTACTTGGGGTGCTGCTGTCTGCTCTCAGCATAGTATGTGGTCAGATCATGAACCCTGAAGCCCAAAACCCTGCACTCTAAAACCCTAAACCCGGAACCCTAAAACCCTAAACCCTAAAACCCTGAAACCCTAAAGCCCTAAAACCCTAAAGCCCTAAATCAGGTACCTTCCAGAGGGGGAAACCACCCCCGACGCCTCAGACTCGGGAGCCTCGCCGGCTCAAGGGCCCGGTTTGACGTGTTGTTTTTTAGCATCCTGCCATGGAAGCCCCGAAGAGTCCATGTACTTATGTTCGTTAGGGGTTTAGGGGTTTAGAGTTTAGGGTTTTTGGGGCTTGTAGGGCTTAGGGCCTTTAGGGGTTTAGGGTTTAGGGTTTATAGGGGTATACTTTCGCCCTACATTGCCTGTATAGAGAGTACTCATGGCAGGCGAAAGCATTTACATCGGCACATGGACCAACCTTAAACCCTATTTTCACTACCCCTCCCATCCCTTCTACGAAAAAGCAGGCCTCCAGTCGAACGTTGAGACCATCCTAGCGGCCGCTTGGTGCCGGGCTGTACAGTTTAGGGTTTAAGGGTTCAGGGTTTAGGGTGTAGAGTAGGTCCACTGAGTAGGTGCTTTGGATTCGTGAGGGTATTTTTCTGCGGGCCAACCCTCAAGCTGTATGGTTACTCAGGGTCTACGGGTTCATGGTGTTAGGGGTTTAGGAGTTTAGGGATCAGGGGTTACGGCTTTGGCATTCATGGTTTATTGAAGTTTATTGCATTTGTGGGTTTTGAAGGACAACAGTACACGTCCGGTAAAGGTTTAGGGTTTGGGTTTTGGGGATTAGGGTTTAGATGGACCCTTACCTAAACCCTAAACCCTAAACCCTTGTGAAACCCAATACGTTCCAGTCGAAGAACGAGGAACGCACGGGCAGCTTGGAGCATGCGTATCCCTGAAGGGGCCCTTGTTGGCAGACGGCCTCAGAATATGGGTACTTCTCTACATTAGGGTCCCTGTTTGGGTCCCCGATATGGAACGGCACCCTTATAAAAAAGGACCCCTAAAACGGGACTCTAAGATAGAGAACTACCCATATGGCATTTAAAGGTTCAGGGATTTCGGAGCTGAGTCCCGAGCGTTTGACCCGAAGTCCTGGTGAGCCGTGGTTTTAACCACTTGCATTGCAAGCCCGTAAAAGACTTAAGCCCTGTAACCCCCTTAAAGGCCTTTAAAAAGCCGGAAGCCCGCAACCCCAAGCCCTAATCAAACCCTAAACTTCAAGCCCCGAACCCTAAGCCCTTAAAAAAAAAAACAAAAATAAATAATCCTGAAGCCCTAAAACCCCAAAATGCTGAATCTGCATAGGTGCTTAAGCCTTATAAGCCACTAACCCTAGACCCCCCAAACGCTAAACCCTAGTCCAAACCCTAAAACCCTCAAACTCTATATACCCTAAACCCGCATAAACCCTAAACTCCATAAACCCTAAACCCGTTTAAACCCTAAACCCCTAAACTATATACCCCCTATACCCTAAACCCCCTTAAACCCTAAACCCCCAAAGCTATATAAAGCTGTATAAGCCCTATGCCGACGGCGGCTCCTTGGTCCGGCTCTGCACCGCCGGGCCTTGCTTTTTGTCGCCGCTTTCGTCACTGAAAACGACGGAGTTGACCTCGGAGGGCGAGGGGTTTGGGCTTTCGGGTTTTCGAGGGTTTAGGGTTGAGGGTTTTTTGGCTTTCGGGTGTTCGAGGGTTTAGGGGTTTGGGCTTTGGGCTTTAGGGTTTTCCGAGGGTTGAGGGTTTTCGAGGGTTTAGGGGTTTGGGCTTATTGGGCTTGAGGGTTTTCACGGGTTCAGGGTTTTGGGCGTATTGGGCTTTAGGGTTTTTGCAGGATTTAGGGTTTTGGGCTTTAGGGTTTTTTCACCCCATATAGAGGATCATGGTACCTAGGCGCTTTTCGGGGGCCCCCTATGCTTTGCGACCACCTAGGCCCCCCGGACCCTACACCCGAACCCTCAACCTGAAATGCATCCTCGAATGAGGGTCTAGGGTTTGAGGTTCAGGGTTGCACATGTCTTGCATCCACGTAAAGTTAAGGGTTTCGGTCCCGCAGATATCTGCGCTGCAGAGTAGACGACAGCTGGGCCCTAGAAGAACTACATACGCTACGGCTCCTTAGCACGTATCATGATGTCCGTATACCGTTCCTTAGACATGTATAACTTCAATGGTTGTTTCCGGTGGAGCTCAGGGTTGCACCTCTACCCCAAGGCTGCAATGTTCCTAAACCCTCAACCCGAAATCCTAAACCCGAACGCGTTCCTAAACCCTACCTGGCCCCAAAGAACCTTCCTTTTTAAGGACTTGTATAAAGAAGTCAGAATAAGGAGCCCTAACAAGGAACGTTTTCAAGGGTTACGGTAAGCCCTCAAGAGACTCCTGCTTCTCAGCGGCCATGCGAGGGAACCTGATGAAGTGATTTGCGATCCCGAGGTAGTACCGCCCGCTGGTGTAGGGCTTTGCCTCCACCGTTTCGGTGATCCTCAGACTGCCAAAGCCTAAACCGCCAAAAAATACAAAAGCTGAACCGCTTGAATCCCAAACCTTTCAAACCCTACCCTAGAGATCCCATGGACCCTGAACCCTAAACCTAGACCATCGGCATCACGAGGCTATTAACACTTGGCATAACACGTCGTGAACTTGTATGCCTCTGTTGGTCCTTCAACCTTGCTGCGCCGGGCTGAAAACTCTCAATGCAGATACGGAAACAAACAGAAAATATCAATCTCCCAACATCTTCTTGCAACCGACAGGTTGCGGAGACAAACTACATCAGAAATCACACAGCCCTGAACAGTTTGAGCCCGACAAGGCTGCCGTTACAAGTCGAGATGAGGGCGTGGTCCCTGGTAGTTTCATGCGAAATGTCACGGCCCTTGCCCTGTATCCGAGACCATCCTCGATGAAGGATATCACCTGCCTCAACCGGGAGTGTCGGACTATTCTGCACACAACTGTGACATAACCATCCACGATACAACTCGAAGATGCTCGAAGGATCCGATGTCAGAGTCTGAAGAAGTATTGCGTGCGGATCCTACGGTTGAACTGTGGTTGGACCTGTTTCAGAAACCCAAAACCCTCCATATAGATTCCAAAGAGTGGTTGAACATCGGAAGAACTCCGGCAAATATGCGGCACAGGCACTTGCTGTAGTTTAATCCATATTCCTGAGGCAGAGTTCGGGGAGTTGGTCGAAAATACGAGATTTGCACAGTAGAATAGCAGGTAGATCAGATACTTATATAGGGACCATGAGGTTATATAGTTGCAAATGTTCCGGCCCCAGTCCGAGCCTTAAATTAGGGTTATCGGGTCTTCCGGGTTGCCGGGTCACAAGGCTTCGATTCAGGGATTATGGGCTCTGGCTGGGGCGTAACGCCCATGACAACTCTCTGTTGTCAGAAGGCAGACGTAGAACCCGAAACCATAAACCCTAAACCTTCGGTTCAGCGCTGTAGACATCGCACCGGAGTCTCCTTGTGCCACTTTGCAGAGCGTTGAGGGGTTTAGGGTCATTAGGCTTTTAATTCCACACCTACACATTCAGAAAGCCCCTAAGGGGAGGAGTGCGCAACTGCCACATATCCTGCGCTCTTAATCTTCTTCGCTGCTGTCTCCTTGGATGTGTGAGACGGAATGTTGGATGATACACCACCTTCTGTACCCGATCCATGTAGGTGCTAAGAACATCGACATCGAACTGGTTCACCTTCTATCAGTCAATGCGTACAGCCTGATTAAGGTAGCTTGTTTTGGTAGATTCTATGCTGGCTAAGATTTCGAAAGGAGCCCTGCATCACTCATTAGCTACCTAGCAACAGCCCTACTTCATGATCTTCATGTTTAGGACCGTTCTGAACGTTGTAACATAAATAGACAATAAATAAATATATATATATATACATATATGTATATACACAGAGAGAGAGAGAGAGAGAGAGCTTATTATTGTTGAGCCTGCTAGAAGCAACGGTTCATGCAAGGCCCGTTTTGACTCTGCCGGGCTGCTTGGTACTCCAAGGAGTCGAAACTGAAAATAAGCCTCAGGGGCTCGACATGGAGTATCGAAGCATGTGTGAGAAGCTGAAATAGTGCTCGTCCTCGTAGCAGCTGCAGTGGTAGCAGAGCCTTTACAGCTAATACTACGACCACTTACTACTACTACTACTACTACTACTACTACTACCACTACCACCACTTACTACGACGACGACGACGACTACTACTACTACTACTACGACGACGACTACTACTACTACTACTACTACATCTCATCCTGCGACTCCTAACCCAAGGATGAGGGGCTCGCTAAGCTTCGTCCACCAGTCCTGGGCGCACGCAAGGTCGGCTTCCTCCGCCGAGCCACCATATTGTTGAGTAGATCCCACAGACAAAACCAGCCTATGATACGATATTACAAGCGGAAAACCTTTGTAGTGTCCAACGAAAGCCGGACTCTGCAACTACCATTATAAGATACTAGAAGGAGTCTGCAGTTTTGCCCCTGGCCCTTCACCTAACATTAGCAAAGCAACAGTACCACTGTGGCAATGCCCGCGACGACCAGCACCGGCCAGAGACAGGCCTCGCGGGATGTTCTAAACTTCTAAACGGATGCCTGAAACCCACCAACCCATTCCGCACTAAGACTCGCGCATGTGCTCTTTTGGATCCTTGCTGCTCAATCCAGAACTTGTACGGACTTTGAACTTGCGCCCCATATATAGCCACCAGAATCCTACAATTTCGGGGCTAGGGCATGATGAACTCTAAGGGTCCGTGTGCCCCAATGGCATACATACTTTGGACGTAAAGTGCTCCCTATAAAGGTACTTTGGGGCCAAAGTATATACTGCTGGGTACATGGACGCTTAAACCCCATACTCTTATAGAGCCATTTTAAGGCACCCCTTCTAAACCCCAAACCCTTATCATACTCTTATAGAGCCCTTTCAAGGCACCCCTTGAACCTCAAACCCTTCTCATACTCTTATAGAATCCTTTGAGGCACCCCTTAAAATAACGCTTAGGAGTTTAGGGTTTAGGGAATCCTAAACCCTAAGCCCCTAAACCCTTAAAGGGATCTTCAGAGATCCCTTAAAGGGGCCCTTAAAGGGACTTCTAGAGATCCCTCAAAGGGGCCCTTAAAGGGACTTCTAGAGATCCCTTAAAGCGGCCCTTAAAGGGACCTCTAGAGATCCCTTAAAGGAAGCCGACTCTTTTCTTCCTTTCAGTTCCGGGCTTCAGGGTGGAGGCGACGCGGCTCTCAGTTCCGAACGCAGGAACCCGAAGGAGGGGCCTCAACAACTAGAATAGGGCTTT